>VSMD01003054.1:0-124024 GCA_008750895.1 Mirza zaza | reverse complement strand
GACATGATCAAACTAAAAAGCTTCTGCACAGCCAAAGAAATAGTCATGGAAGTAAACAGACAACCTACAGAATGGGAGAAAATTTTTGCATCCTACACATCTGATAAGGGGCTGATAACTAGAATATACTTAGAACTCATGAAAATCAGCAAGAAAAAATTAAATAACCCTATTAAAAAGTGGGCAAAGGACTTGAACAGAAACTTTTCTAAAGAAGACAGAAGAATGGCCAACAAACATATGAAAAAATGCTCAACATCTCTAATCATCAGGGAAATGCAAATCAAAACCACAATGAGATATCACTTAACTCCAGTGAGAATGGCCTTTATCAAAAAATCCCCAAACAATAAATGTTGGTGTGGATGCGGAGAGAGAGGAACACTCCTACACTGCTGGTGGGACTGCAAACTAGTTCAACCTCTGTGGAAAGCAATATGGAGATACAAGTGGATCGATACAAGTGGATCTACCATTTGATCCAGCAATCCCATTACTGGGCATCTACCCAAAAGATCCAATGACACTCTACAAAAAAGACACCTGAACTCAAATGTTTATAGAATGACAATTCATAATTGCAAGGCTGTGGAAACAGCCCAAGTGCCCATCAATACAAGAGTGGATTAATAAAATGTGGTATATGTATACCATGGAGTACTATTCAGCTCTAAGAAACAACAGTGATATAGCACATCTTGTATTTTCCTGGCTAGAGCTGGAACCCATACTACTAAGTGAAGTATCCCAAGAATGGAAAAACAAGCACCACATATATTCACTAGCAAACTGGTATTAACTGACCAGCACCTAAATGGACACATAGGAACTACAGTAATAGGGTATTGGGCAGGGGGGAGGGGAGAGGTGTATACATACATAATGAGTGAGATGTGCACCATATGGGGGATGGTCACGCTGGAAATTCAGACTTGTGGGGGGCGGGGGAGGGGAAGGGCATTTTTTGAAACCTTAAAATCTGTACCCCCATAATATGCCAAAATAATTTAAAAAAAAAAGAAAAAAAAAGTAGATTTATCTAGCAAAAATAAAAACAAATGAAAAAGTAACTTTAACCAACTCTTGAGTCAAATAGAAAATAAAAAGTGAAATTGCACAATATTTTGAAAATAAGAAAACCATATATAAAAATCTAAGGAAAAGAGAATAAAGATAATTAAGCATTCAGTATAAGATATCGAAAAGGCCATGCGTGGTGGCTCACGCCTGTAATCCTAGCACTCTGGGAGGCTGAGGTGGGCGGATAGCTCAAGGTCAGGAGTTCAAAACCAGCCTGAGTGAGACCCTGTCTCTACCATAAATAGAAATTAATTGGCCAACTAATATATATATATAGAAAAAATTAGCTGGGCATGGTGGCACATGCCTATAGTCCCAGCTACTCGGGAGGCTGAGGCAGGAGAATTGCTTGAGCCCAGGAGTTTGAGGTTGCTGTGAGCTAGGCTGACACCACGGCACTTACTCTAGCCTGGGCAACAAAGCGAGAGAGACTCTGTCTCAAAAAAATAAAAAAGAGATTGAAAAAATACGTTTAAGGAAAACAAAAGAAAGAAATGAATGAATAAAGATGAAAGCATTAATTAATAATTAGAAATAGAAATATAGTAGAATTGATATATCCAGGAGATTTAATAAAATAATAACACAATAAACCTATTCAAATGGGTTCCTTTCCACTTAGCCTCATCAAGGGAGTGGGTGGGAAGAGATGAAAGCACAAATACATACACTTAAGGGTGAGGCCAGAGAATGATTCACCAATATAGAAATAATTAATGGAGCTATAAGAAAACAGTGTTAAAAATCTATGCTAATAAATATGAAAAGCTCCTTTAAATGGATGATTTCCCAAGAAATACATTATCCAAATTAACTCCTAAAGGGAGAGAAAAATCTAAACACTCAATAAGCACAAAGAAAATTAAAAAGTTGTGGAAAAACCCACTACCTTCATCCCAATCTACCATTTTTGAAAACAAGGACTTTGTATGTTTAGAGTGTTGTGGAAACCATATTTATTATCTATAATATTGAAAACCTTATGTCCAGTGGTCATTCTGGGAGATATTTTATCTGGTTTAGATACTTTATTTGGTTTAAAATGTTCATTTTTCTGATTAATATTCTCTTTTCTCTATGGAATACAATGTCTTGTTTGAAAATTGTTCTCATTAATTACAAAATCCAGAATCACCTTGCTGAAGGGAATCATGTTATTCAATTTCCTCCATTTCCAAATTAAGAAATAATACCATAAAGGTGATAAGATCTTTTTATTATCATGGTCACCAAGCAAGCACTAGAAAAAACTGGTTACCTATTCAGAATAGAAAATGTAGGAAAAGTTGCTTTCCTAAATGTTGGATGAAGGGAAAGTTGCTGTCATATGTAATTCATGACAGACTTTTCTCCTACAAGTGCTTTAACTGTAGTTAACAACATCAAGTGCTTTCAGGTTCTTAATCCTTACAAATACCCTGCTTTAAAACAGAGCAAGGAAGCACATTTGTAAAACTACTTTAAAAACTTCCCTGAGTTAGTAAAAGTATGCTCTGAGGAGGTTGCCTTCAAAATTAGAGCCGAGGATAACAGATGTCTCAAAGGTTGCAAAGTTTGAGTGGATGTACAAGAATTTTGAAGTGGTCCGGAGGAGTTACTAAGGGCCTTGTTGTTTATGAAAAAATGAAATAGTAAGTGCACAGTCTGGGTAAGTAATAATGTCACATCCTGACATTATCACACTATCAAAGCTGCTGAGAAAAGGCAAGCTGGGAGGCAACAGCTGTATTTCCAAATGATGAAAATGTTAAAGGTGTTTCAGAATCTGTGCAAGTTATTTATATTCATCAGAGAGATGCATTGATGAAGCGGGTTTCATTTAATTAGTATCTTCCAAGAACCAGGTCCTTCAAGATTTACAGCACTGTGTGAATGAGGATCTAGGCTTCTTGTCTTCCATTTTCTCTTCTGACAAAGACTGTATTTTAGAGCCAGGCCGAAAACATTTTGAAGGTCAGCCTTTGATTACAGAAGTAAATCAGTATTATAAATCCCTAGATCTGGAAGAACTTTAATATCATCTTGTAAATTCTATGAGCCTAAGGATTTTTGTTTGTTTTGGTCAGTGTTATTTATATCCCTGTGGCCAACACAATGTCTACAACATAGAGTGGACTCAATAAATAGTCATCAAATGAATAAACACACTATTTCTCTGATACTACTCCCTTCATATTTCATGTGCTTCACGTAGGCTCTTACCATCTCTTGCTTGGGTTATCACAGCAGCCTTCAATCAGGTTTCTTTGACTGCAATCTTATCTCTATTTCATAACCATCTTTCAATCTAGAACCAGATCTAAAGTGATAGTGAATGCTGGAAGAGTTTTAGATTAGAGAGTGCTGAGACCAGCAGTACATTTTAGATCTTTAAGATGTCTTAAAGATGGTGTATGAAGTCCTCCATGATCTGACTGTGAGGCTGTCTCTGTTTATCTGTCAGAACTCTTCCTCACACCTTATGTTCTAGTACCTACAACTGGCTGCACATACCAGAGCTTTCTTCCCATCACTTGTTTTCTTTTGCCCATGTTTTACCTCTGCTTGGAATGTCCCATCTCCAACTTCCTTTTAAGATTCAGAAAAGGAGCATCCCCTTGTAAAGCATAACTGATCTGCCCTTCTCTTTACCTTCTGGCTGGATTACTCGCCCAATTCAATACCCCCATGGTACCTTCTGAATACAGTTATCTCTAGGTATATGCAGGGGATTGGTTTCAAGACCCCTGTACATAACAAAATCTGCATATACTCAAGTCCTACAGTCAGCCGTGCAGAACCAGTGTACGCAAAAAGTCAGCCCTCCATATACCCAGGTTTCGATTTTCTTGCCTTTGTTTGAAAAAAACAATCCTCATGTAAGTGGATCCACACAGTTCAAACACATGTTGTCCAAGGGTCAACTGTACTTGTATTGTAAAACTTTCCACATTGCACTATGATGGTCTATCTCAGTCCCAAAATGATCAGCTTCTACAGAGCAAAGACAATTTCTCACCCATTTGGAGATTCCCTTTCACAATAAATGAGAATTGATGGTTTCACAATAAATGAGAGTTAATGGTTTCCTTAAATTTATCGACTTACTTTGTAGATGTAAGGGAAGAAAGAAAAAACTTATGATTCTTGGGGATGTGCTTGAGATGGAGACAATACATATTTTATCCACACTGCTTTGTACAAAGGATTTTGGCCCAAGAACCTTATCCTATTTAATTAAAAAAATAAAACTAAAAGAGAGCAGTTGCATCCCTTCTTCCAACAAAAAAAAGGAAAAACTCGTTGCAGACGAGGAGGAAGAAATGAAGGCAGCTTGGTGGGGAAAACTACCCTGGTTGGAGATAGGGAAAAGTCAGCCAATCTAAGCTAATCTGGATGTCGTGAAGGTGATATAACTCTCTGAGGTACAAAGTAGACATGTTTCATAATTTAAATGCTCATGATGTGTGAAATGGTCCATGAATCTCACATAGAGATCTCGTCTGTCCTGGACCAAAGGGAATGTCTGGTGAGAGTAACCTGGGGATCTGCTGTTGACATTTCGACCTGCTTCCTCTGAGCCTTTGCTTGAACCCTTGTTGGACTATATTATGCTTGCCCATTGGTAAGACTTCAAATTTGTATGATCAGTGTGGCAGCTCATGGATATTTCTGTTTGCCTACCGAGTATTCATTCTCTTTTTCCTTACTGGAGAGAGCTCTAATTTTGTTCGCACTCCTGTAGAGTGGCAGATGTGTAACATAGATGTGGTCAAGGAAACAGAAGCTGATAATTTTGGATGAGGCTTCCAGGTAGGTCTTTTAAAAGAGATAGACTTGGCTGGATTGTCTTTTTTAGCTTTCTTTCTTTCTTTTTTGTTTTTCAAACATTTGCCCTTTATCCTGTCTGGAAGTGGAGCACTGATTTTATGAGCCTGAGGGAAGGGAACACGTAGTAAAAGGCTTGTGTTGTTGAAAGTTAGAAAAGCTCAGGTCACTCATGGCTTTTTGCAGCCACATTATCATCCCTACATTTCTCACTTTGTGAAAAAACATATTACTCATCCCCTTCTATATAATAAAGCCACTGCTATTCACAAAGCAGGATCTAGTCCTAATTGATACACTCTGTTAATGTTATTAAGGAGACATTCTGGAGCAGGTGGCTTTTATGTGTTGGACAGCACTTTAAACTGTCTTTTGGTTAGGGAGAGTGAGGCCAGAGGCCTCATGTTGATGGGTTAGGGCTGCAATGATGAAAATAAAATTGCTTTATGTAATAAATAATAAATATCAGGTGTTTGGGAGTGAGAATAGGGTGTGTGGGAAGACAAGAGAATGAGAAAGAAGAGGAGATACCGAGAAGGGCCATCTGCAGCGAAGGGTCCTAAGGCACATGGTGGCAGCCGGGATCATGCTGGGGAGGACAGTCAAAAGAAAAACGATAACAAAGCAATAAACAAACCCTTAAAGAGAAATGAAGAGGGACTTCAGAGATAGAGATGGCTAATATTAAATTTTACATTGTGGCTTTCTCTACACCTGTGTTTCCCTCTTTTAACCCACTAATTGCAGTAAAATTCTCCGTTCTCTTGAGAGTAACAGAAGAGAGGGAAGATATCTATGCTGGAATAAATTATGGAGAATAGGTTCAGTGGGAGGCAAATCATTAAAAGAGGGTGATCGAAATTTCAGATAAAGCAGGAAATCAGGGTGAGAGGCATATGGGAGCAATGCAATCCCTTAATAATCTTTCAAAAAAAATTTGGGACTCCTTAGACCTCCAGACTCCTCAGTGTATAAAGGAGAGGCTTGTTGAGATTGTAAAGGAGAAAGTCCAAGACCTTAAAATGTTGAAGAGCTTGGGAACATGCAGGTGGTTAATACTTGGGTTCTATAGAAAAAAAGTGGCACATTTTCCTAAGAGTTTTTCCAGGATGCACTAATTTTCAGACTAGACTCTTCCCTTTACACAAGTGAGCACCATGGGAAAATATTTTCTTGCAACTTTCTCAGGGTGTTTCTAAAGCTGCTAAATTGGAAATCTGTCATGCACTATTTTGCTTAACCCAAGGCACTACGTGTTGCAGAAATCCATTTTCCCCATGAGAAACCTACTGACACTGTAGAAAATTTGAGTAATACTCCTTTAGGGTATGTTCACTAATTTGTGGTAGCCTCTGATGTATAAGGTCATGAAAACCTACAGATTATTTTTAAAGGAAAAGTGTAGCATTTAGCTTGTTGTATTTGGAAGTATTTGAACTCTTTTTTTTTTTTTTGAGACAGAGTCTCACTTTGTTGCTCAGGCTAGAGTGAGTGCCGTGGCGTCAGCCTATTTCACAGCAACCTCAATCTCCTGGGCCCAAGCAATCCTACTGCCTCAGCCTCCCGAGTGGCTGGGACTACAGGAATGCGCCACCATGCCTGGCTAATTTTTTGTATATATATTTTTTAGTTGGTCAATTAGTTTCTTTCTATTTTTAGTAGAGACAGGGTCTCGCTCAGGCTGGTTTCGAACTCCTGACCTTGAGCAATTCACCCGCCTCGGCCTCCCAGAGTGCTAGGATTATAGGCACGAGCCACCACGCCCGGCCTATTTGAACTCTTTACTTTTTCCCAGAGAAGAGTCCTCAACTGACTGAAAAGTCAGTTTAAGAGCAACACCATTACAACAGTTATATCTCATCTGCATTCTACTTTGCATATTTCTGCATATATTCATTTATTGAAACTCCAGAATAATTTAGCTTTCTATAAACTATTTGGGATTGCTGTGGCACAAACTTTTGCTTGTTGTTTTTCTTTTCAGTTTCCCTAATATTTGCACCTGTGTCACATAGGGTCCAAAGAGGAGATAGAATGTGCTCTCAAGGATTTCAAGCATAAGCAATTAATGCAGAAAATTAGGGCTCATAAATCACATGGATGGAGAGGAATTCACAGGGCTTCCATTGGATTTTTGGCTTCAGAGTCAATCCACCAAAATTGTGATCCAAAGGTCATGATAGTGCTGTTGTGCAGCTTCTGTCCCTGTTGCCCATGGCAGCCCTACACCCTCCCAGTGGATGAATAGACCATGGAAAGTGGAGTCTGCTAGTGCAGATGCTCACATTTGTTTGAACTTGCTTGTAGGCCAGCACTGCTGCAGAAGGTATCTACCCCCTTTTGGCTTTTTATATTTCAAGGAAACCAATCTCATTAGTAGAATCTAAATTGTGTCCATACTTGTAGCCATGTGTGGCAAGTTCTGATAGATAATATCCTGCAAACTCCCTTTGGATTTCCAGGATTTTAATAGTCCAAGATTTAGGGTAGAATCAGTGTCATTGTTTTTGAACAGGTAAAGAATGACTGTTGTGGATGGTCTTCCCTGGGCTAGCACCTAATAAATGGCATCCTTATTTTGCACCACAGGGATGCTATTTATTAGGTCCCCTCAAAACTTTAATAGTTAACATTATTTATTAATGTTATACATTATTTATAATAATTTACATTTTTGTTATACATTATTTTGTTATACATTATTTATAATGTTATACATTATATATATAATGTATAACATTATTTATTTCTATGTATTCTTAGCTGTCACAAAGGAAAAATATACCTTTACAATGGAAAATTCTGGTGGTCACCAGCTTAATAAAATGTTCAAATTCACCCACAGCAAAAGCAGGACACCTTGAGGTTATGTGCTTTCTGTTGGGATGCTAGAAGAGGTGTGCTACATTACTGATCAGGTGTTTGGGCCAAAATCAATCTGAATGTATTTAGGAGGCAAGAGACAGATCCACAACTTGGCATTTGTACAAGATAACTTCCTGGACAATTTTTAAAAAGTCGATATCCTGAAAAACAGTCAAGCAAACAGGTGGATAATGTTGATAATGTTCTGTATTTGAGGAGACTGAAAATAACAAAAAGCCATGATTGAATTCTGAGTTAAAAAGGTGTGTGTGTGTATGTGTGTGTATGAATGACATTTTTGGGACACTTGTATAGATTTAAATGTGGATAGCATATTGGATAGTATTATAGAATTAAGGGTTTTTTTTTTGGAGTGATGATGGTCTATGGTTATGTAGGAGATGCATGTTGAAATATTTGGGGTGAGGGTCATGATGACTTTCAAGTGGTTTCACAAAATAAATCACACACATACAGAAGGCATATGTAGCAAATCTAGAAGAAATCTATATGGGTGTTCATTGTACTGTTCTTTCAAATTTTATGTACCTCTAACCCTTCTTAGGGAGAGGGAAAGATATAAAATGTAACTAAAATGTCAAAAAACAAACAAAACAAAACACTTTTATCGGGTGTGGGCAGGTGGGAAGGGGGAGGAGCGGATGGGTGTATATTTACATAATGAGTGCCTGGAGGACAGACACGCTTGAAGCTCTGACTCTGCGGGGGGTGGGGGGGGAAGGGGGGAGGGAGGGGTGGCAAGGGCAATATATGTAACCTTAACAATATTTGTACCCCTATATGATGAAAAAAGGAGAAACAAAGCATTTCTTTATCTTGATGGAAATCAAATAAAAATGTCAAACTGCTGCAATCAGAAAAAAATTTTTATAAAGTTTTAAAACTTTTAACAATAAAAGATGGAAAAAGGTAAAAGAATTCTGCACATACTTTAAGCTCATCCAGTAAACACAGCAGATGCTATTTGCACAAGCTTAGAATGGCTTCTTCACGGAGCCAGTTCCACTGCTTGCCACAGCACCCTCTAGGGGCAGAGTAGTTCACAGCATCATGACTTAGACAAGGCATTCAATATGTTAGAACCTATCAAACACCGGCTATATGTTACTAAGACCCATATTTAGTTAAATTTAAGATATGAAATACTTTAAAATGTACCATAATTTTGCATATCACCAATAAGGAAAAAGTTAATTAGTATCTAAATGCTTTCTAATGATAATTTTAAGAATCTCAATTTAAGAGACATTAAAATATAAAAACAAGAATGAGTCTTAGTATCCATGAAGTACTATATTCCTTAAGAAAATTAATGCTAATGTAGGAGAAGTGTAATTCCATGCAGATCTAGTCATTATCCTGGTTATTGTACTTCTAAGGAAAAAATATTAAGAAGATAATGAATCAAATAGTCTCCTGTGAGTGACACACACATGATTGGATCTACTAGTCACAAAAGTGGTGGAGCAAAATTACATAGAAGGAGGAAGTTTTAACTCCAGCACTTTGACTGGGTCATGCATTTGGATCCCACTAATGTTCTTAATTTCAGGATGCAGATAGAATTTCTTTTATAAGTCATAATAAATATTACGAGTGAGAAAAATAAAGCAAAATAACGCTGACAACTACCAAAATCGTCAAGGATAAAGTAACAGAAAAGACCAAAGCAGAACAAAACAGAAACAACCCTTCCCCCCCAAGTTTTTCCACATTCCTGAGACCTGATAAAATTGACAGTAAATTGTGTTGTTGTTCAAGATATTTGCTGTGTCTCTCTGTGGGAGGATTATATATCCTTTCCCTGTTGGGCTCAGGTGTGCTCATGTGACTTGTGTTGGCCAATGAAATGAGTGATGGTGTCATGTATCACTTTTATGCAAAAGTTTTAAAAACCAGCCCAGTAGTCTGCCATGTTTCTCTCTTCTCTGTGCCCTGAGACCCCCGAGAGGCACTGCTTTGTAAACCTGGGTCTTGCAGGGAAGGCAGGGGATGAAGAGTTGCAGCAAATTAATTTAGGTTGTGTAACATTAACAAAAAATTATTTTTGAAAAATCATTGAGATTTTTGAGTTGTCAATGCAGCATAATCTTAACTTCATGCTGACCAAACCTTTGACTAAGAAAATGTTGACATCAGGGAAATAATCAATGCACACATGGACACAACAATGGCAATGGCTAAACCCATCCCAATGAGATTTATTACAGATTAAAATTGATAGAAGGATTAAATACATTTGACAAATTTATCTGCAAAATTTGCCTTTTTCCTTCCAGATCGGAACAGCTGAGTTACCAGAGACAGCCATAAAATAATGCTGGTTCACTACACAACCGAGGTTGTTTGACAGAACAATTAATTATCATTAAACAAAATTTAATGGAAACAGATATAAATGTTGAGGTGGTAAAATCATAGAAAAATAACATTTATCTAGCACCTGATATATACCAGACACTGTTCTAGACTCTTTATGTGCATAAACTCATTTACCCTCAGGGAGATCCCAGGAAATCCCCATTATTGTCTGTATTTTGTTAATGAGGAAATAAAAATCTCAAGAGCTTAAATAACGAGCCCAGTGTCATGTATTTAGTAATGCCAGAACAAGAAATAAAACCTGTGGAGCTTCATTCCTGATTGGCACATTTAGTTCCAATGAGGCAGTTTAATCAGAAGCCACCATTTGAAGACTTTATACTTGTGATTAAATCAGTTATGGCAGAAATATCATTGCTAGTTACTACAAAAGATTTAAAAATTGGTAGTTCATGGGAATCAGTGTTATTTGGGGGATAATTATTCTCTCACTTTTTTTATACTCTATTGAAATATATGTTTAAAAACCCTAATGCCATTTTAAAAATGTCTAGCTTCTGGATGTGTTCCATTATCAAGATCTCACAATTTTAGTAGAGGCATTGTTCTCTTATAAATACCCAAATACATCTGAAATTGGGCCCAACATGACCGGCCCATCTGAGCAGCATATGCTTTCATTCAAAGACCAACAAAGTACAGTGAATGTCACACAGTGAATACACGTTAGGTCCTTTGGTCCTTAGCATAATTGATTTGCCATTCGTATTTGAAATTACTTTTTGTTTTGTCTTTTTTAAAAAAATTTTTATTTATTTATTTTTTCAGCATATTATGGGGGTACAAATGTTAAGTTTACATATATTGTTTTATCTTTTTAAAGCTGTTGTAATTCATAATTTCCCTTCTGGTTTTCCAGTCTCTGGTTCCGGGTTTATATCATTCTCCCAAGGAGAAGGCTGAGCTCAGTTCAAGTCTCAATTTCAACCACTCTGAGAATGGTTTCCTATTCCTGTGGGTGCTTAATTACTACTCAGCTTTTTGCAACAGACTAAACAGAGCAAGCATTTCCAAATTGGGGACTAAACTTTTTTCATGTAGTATGTCAATCTTATTTGTTCCTCAATTAGCTGAACTTTGTTGATTGACATCTCTCTCTCTTTTTCTCTTTCTGTCCTTCCCTCCCCTCTGCTTCCGTCTCTCTCCCTTTCCTTCTTATTCCTCCCCTTGCCCCTCCCTTTCCCTTCCTCTCCTCTTTCTCCTCCTCCTCCTCCTTCTTCTTCCTTCTCATTCTTTCTCTCTCTCTCAAGAGCTTTTAAATGTGGAACCAGTGGTGTGCTGTAAATATTTACAAAACAGCCTCTCTAGAAAGAAAAAGAAAGGAAAGCATTGGTTTGTACTATTTGGTTTGCCAATGTCACTATTTAATATTGATTAGTAAGGATTTATAAAAATTAAATGTATTGTCCTCAGCAAGGAAGAACCCACTAGGCAGAATTGTCTTTGAATTTCAGAACTGTTTACCTTGTATAAAAGTAGCTTTTGCTGCTGTAAAGAGCCATTTCCATATTAAAATTCCACTGATAAACAGGAAAACTTAAATTTTTTATTAAGGGTAATCATCTCAGAAGATATAAAATTGCTAAATTAAAAATGGCTTTCACAATGGAAATGTTATCTCAGCCATTAACTACAGCATAGATAATATGGTCTTAATGGCCATTTTCTAATATATCATTGATTAGTATGTCAATGAAAATTCCATTAAAGCATTATAAAGTTTTTAACAAATTCATTTGATTTCCATTTTTCCCCTCAGGAAGAAATGGACATGTTAAAGCCCAGGATTTTTCTTACATTTTTGTCAATTTCTTGGTCAATTTTTACAAAGTGCTACTTTAAAAATATTCCCAATGTGGTAGATTTACTTTAATGGATTTCTGAATAGTGTGGGATCAGTGGACGATTTAGCCGCACATACTGTTTTCTTCTCTAGCCAAAAGCCATATTATGTATTTAAAGAATTGCCTAAGAGCAATGTCATAAAATACCCTTCGGTGGAAGTAACTAACTTCAGTAGAAGTTTAGTGAAATTGAATATTACAGTTACAGAGATCTGTTTATGATTTTTCTTTTTTCTTTTAGTTCTTAGATCCTAAGAGCATCACAATATTATTGTTGGAAGAAGCTGTATAGGCACTTTAATTTTCTCTCCAATATTGGAAACCTTTTTACCACTTCTGATAGACAACCCTCAATTTTGTGTTTCAACTTTTCTACTAGTGAGGATTGTTTATTTCCTGAGGTAGGTCTTTTCTTTGCAAATTTTAGTTTCTTGAATATGTTTTGTACTTCAAACGATGTAATATGACCTCTGCTCTTTTTCCTGACTGCCCTTCAAATATCTGAGGACAGCTTTTCTGGCCTTCTCATCTCTCATCCTAATCTCACTTTTTGGATGCCCCTCTTTGCAAGTGAGACTTAGAGCCAAGTATAATATTCCAGAAGTCATCTGGCTAAAAGACAGCAGGACTATTACCTCCCCTGATCGCGATCCTCTGGTATGTAGTAGTTGGTCAATTAGCAGTGTTGAATCGATGAACAAGGTCCATGATCATAACTATTAGAACTTATGTGACCCTTTATTGAACTTGATGTCAACTAAATTTCATGGAGGATTTTTACATTACTGGTTTCCATAATATAGATCATTGAACTAAAAATTCAGGAATTAACCAAATCTTTCTATTCATCCTTAAACTTATTTGAATTTTGATTCTGGCACATTATTTCCAAAGTTGTCATCTTCAAACTTTATGTACATATTTTCTATTTATTGACCAACATATGTACATATTTATGTACATATTTTCTATTTATTGACCAACATCACTGATACTGACAACATCACATTTATTGACCAACATCACTTTTCAACATTGTTGAAAACCCTGTAGATTTGAATTTATTTAAATTGACTTTTTCGATTATCTATTTTGGACTTCCTTCATTTGAGGCTTTATGCTCTGTGGTGGCAGAAGATTGAAGTAGTTAAGAGCACAGGTTCCTGGTCTTCGTTTGAAGTCTAATTCTGCCAATAAGCTGTGTGACGTTTGGCAAGCTAAGCAACCTCTTTGTGACTTTATTTATTCATCTGGAAAATGGGAATGATAATTGTACCTGGCTCAGAGAATTCTTATAAAGATCAAGTGAGGTAATACATTTACATGTATCACTACTTATAATGATTTCTGGTACTCAATAGTAGGCACTCAATATATTTTGCTTCTATTAATTCTTTTTAATGTTAGAAGACATGAAATGAACATTATTGCTTTCCTTCTGTCATCTCTTAAACCATTTTCCTCAACTGGCAAGTCTATGTTATCCTTCTTTCTTTTTTTTTTTTGAAATCAAACTTAAAAAATTCAAATTCTAAATTGAGTATGTCCTGTGGAACATTGGCAGGCTTCAAAGTAGATCCAGGTGTTTTGCTGCTAGCTAATTTATTCCCAATCTGTAGGAAACATACCCTAAACTAATGTATTGAACTTTCTCAGTTTGAATTTTTCTTCCATCTTAAAAATTTTAGCACCTTAAACTTTTTCTGAGACTTTAAAGAAATAAAGATAAAGCAGGAAAAACGTATGCCTGAAAATATTCATGGTAGCATTATTTATACTGTAATAAAAAGTAAACAACCTAAATGCCCAATAATAGGGAAGTATTTAAGTGATGTGATATAGTCACTTGTTACAATAGTATGTAGCCACTTAAATTATACCTATATTAATAGTGGGAGGTTTATATTAATGTGAATGAATGAAAAGGGGGAAATAGATTACAGATTTGTTTTTACAGAATAATCACATCTATTAACTAAACCAGTTAACTAAAAATTATATATTGAAAACGGGAAAATAACTCTGAGATTTTAATACAGGTTTTCCTTAGTTGGAAAAACTATTAACCATGATAGTATTAATAGAGAGTACAGCAAATAAATTTAAATAGAATAGTATTAATAACTGATAGCAGCTTATTTTGATCTGCGTGTATGTATTTGTGGTAATATGTGTCCTACAGTATAACAATATTTTCTGCCAGCAAAATTTTTCTTAATACTTATGATGGAATTAAGTGTATTCGTGTTTTATTTGTTCTGCAAAGGGCAGCCCATTCCATAAAGAGTCCTTCGGCTTCCAGGTGCTTTGCCTAATAAGAAATTTGAGGGGCATGGAGGTGCTGGTTTTATAAGAACTGCAATGATTCAGAGCTTCTTTGTTCAGCCAAGTCATGCGTGCAGAATGTGGACCTTTTCTCTTCCCTCATTGGAAAGAATAGAATTTCATTCCTTTTATTAAAGATCATCACTTTACAAAAGTCATAAGTAATTTAATCTTCACAATAATGCTATGAGAAAAGCATTATTATTTCACTTCTCATTTTATAGCTGAAGAAGTGGAGATATAGAGAAATTAAATAAACTTGGGGATGCCTGGTTGAGATTCCCACCTGGCATTTTTCACCCTAGAGCCCACTCACTATATTGTACTCACTTCAATATATATATCATATTGCTATAAGCCATATTGCTATAATCTATAATATCATATTACTTGAAGTCTAAGTTTTAACATAACAGCTTTTCTTTATTTCTTTTCTTTATGCTTTGCATTATGAAAATGTCATGCATGGATGGCCAAAAAGTTATTGAGTAAATTCTATCTTTTTGTTGAGATATTCTTCTATAAAAAAACTCATGTTTCTGAGTTTTTCCAGGAAATAAATGGTAACAAAATAATTTGCAGAAAGAAGTTTATATTAATAAATGCAACAATCTTTGTATATATTCCATTTTATTTCTGCGTAGGTATGTGAATCTAAATTAATCTACTATTGTAAAACAATAGGTTAAACCTATTGCCTAGGCCCTAGGTCATCAAACTCTGTCCTCTCTTGACTGCAAAGTAATTCATTAAAACATTTTATTTAGGGCCACCTTGCAGTGGGTACTATGTTAGGTTTGCAGCTACTATGATAAATGGCACAATGCCTCCAACTTCAAGGAACTCAGTCTGGTGGCAAAGACAGACATTTGTTCACCATTCATCCAATGATACTATAAAAGCCTGATACAATCTTATGGGCTGAAATTCTCAGGACAAGAAACCCATAATGACAAATAAGACATAGTCTCTGGTCTCAAGGAGATGTAAATAATCAGGAGTGCAATGTGATAATTGCCAATGGGTTAGATATTAGATGTCTGGTAGCATTGGGAATGGATGGAAAAGGCTTCTGAGAGAAGATCATACTTGAGTGTAACTTTAAAGGATGAGTAGGGGCCTCCCATGTGGGCAAATTGGGAATACTATACCAGAAAGACAAATTATATTACTAAGCAGAGACATAGTAAGTTAGAAGAACTTGGGGGATGTTCCTTATGGGAAGTTAAATGGGCTAGACTGTAAGGACATTTTGAGAGTAATAGAAAATGAGACTGTAATAATAGGGAGAGCTCATATCATGCTAAAGTCTTATTAACTTTGTCATAATAATTTATCATGCCCTATATGACCAGTATATATATATATATATATATATATATATATATATATATATAAAACACACAGAATATTTTGGTCATATTAATACTATGCAGATAGTTTGACCCTACACTATTTTTTTGACATTTGTGCTCTCGAGGAAAAGTCAGCTTATATATTTTTTACATATACTTTTATTTTAGTCTTTGAAAGATCTGGGTGATTTAGCAAAAAAAAAAAAAAAAAACCCACATAAACCATTCAGAGATTTTTATGTTATATTTATAAAATATTCATATGGTTGAGATTTGTATTTTTTGCAAGAATACAATTCTCTGTCCTGAGAGCATTCCGATCAGCTAAAAAGATTTTATTACAATTCTAAACAGCCACAATAATTAAATATTTTGTTCAGGTACCATGTGTTATTTTGGTTTTCTTTCCAACCATCTCTGGTATTGCTTTTTAGATTGTTCAAATCACTTGCATCTGTTATGATCTTGAGCCATGATTCTTTTTAGAGCTGAAATTTTAAACTTATTAGTAATATCATTTGCTATTTTACTTGCATTTCGCTTTTTTTTATTATCTGATTGCCTATTTCTTATTTACAAGTCAAGAGCCTCTTCTCTACTGTCAGCAGGTTTGCATAAACATAAAGTGCCTAAGACAGAAAAATAAAAAACATTCAAAGGTGAGTAGAGTTCAATTGCTCAATGCTTTTTGAGTTACTATCTTTTCAACTCCAGGAAGCATCTGAGTTAAAAGGCAGCTTTGTAAACAAGTGAAGATGGTTTTGCTGATCTTTTTTATTCTCAAGGGAAATTTCTCCATAGTACAGTCTCTTAGAATGAGGTTTTGAATAGTGCAGATGGATGCACTGTTGTGTTCTATCCTTTTTAGAACTTCTTTCTGAATCTGAAATATTTCAAGGATGTCAGTAGGCATTTAATAAATACTGGGTGATTAAATAATTGGCATTTTCCTATTGTTTATCTACTAAACTTCTCTGTGATTAAATATTCCAAACTCTCCACAAATTCAAGAAGCTGACCCTGAATTGGATTTTTCTTCTACCCAAAGCATAATCAGAACCTTCCAATTTGCTTCTAATTCACAATGGAACATCATCAGGGATATTATCTGGGAAGCTTTTCTCCCTCCTTTTATATTCTTACTGCTTTCCCATGAGTGGTGTATTGGAGGTGATACTAAGAAAAACAAGACATGATGTTATAGTCAAGGAACTTCAAATTGACTCGAAAGTATAAACCAAATAAATATGGAACTCAATAATACAAATCAAATCCTAAAATATAGGTAGAGGTTCAAGTGAAGAAAAGATCACTTTTAAAACAGAAAAATCAGAAAAAATATTGGATGTTCTAGGTATAGACTGTATAGTGATGTACTTCTAAGGAGAAGAAATAAAAAAAATGAAATTGATAAAGTATAGGAACAGAGAGTTAATTTGGCTGGATCATTTAATTATTTGAGGGTAATTGTAGAAAAGAAGGCAGGAAGAGTAGTTTGGGGCCGGACTGTAGGGGATTTAGAAGCAAGGATTAGAGGTTAAGATTTGCTATGCTAGGGCAAGTCAAGGAATTTGAACAGATGATTAGCACGAACAAACACATGCAATAAGAACATTTTGCAGCAATGTGTCAACAGACCAGGGTAGGAGAGACTTCTGAAATTGAGGGATAGATAGAAGGTATACTGGTAGGAACCAATGAAGTTGTGAATCAGAATAATGGAAATGCGTTCTGGAGACAATGTTGGTGGGGTTACCTATAGGCCATGATTGGACACAATGGCATAGGAAGAGGAAGAAGCCAAGCATGAATTTGAGATTTCTTTTGGGACCAGGAGAACAGTGAAGCTGTTAAAAGAAATCACTTTTCAGGAGGAGGAGTAGGTTTTGAAAAATATGTTGATAATTTTAGTTTTGCATATAGCAAACTAGAAAATTCTAGTAGGTTTCAGATAAAGACTTAGAAGTGATATGCATAGATGGACTGGTTGAAGGTATAGAAAATGATAAGATCACTCACAGAGAGAAGTAAACAACAACAACAAAAAAGAATTTCAAGATGAAAATTTGGGGAAATGCAGTAAAAAAAGAGAAACAGGCAAGTATTCTTGGACCACACCATGGTGAAAAGCTAACATAAAGGTAAAAAGAAGATGCCACAGGAATCTGTTTGGGTCTTTTAGGGTCAGGGAAAACTTCCCAAAGGAAGGGAATGACTAGGTTGATATCTGAGGTATAATTAGGGTTTTCCAGAAAGAGGTACTATACACTGTGGATTCAGTGAAGTAGGCTCCTCAGTGAGCCCTAGGAAGGCCTTATCTGTGCTTTTGATAATCTTCTGTTATTTTCTTCATGTTAAAATGCATGTCTTCTTTTATTCTTATCAGCCCTGTAGTCTCACTGGAAGTTTTCATGTTTTGAAAACTAACAAGATATTTAAAATTATTTCATGATTCTATGCATAATCATAAACAGTGCTTAGGATTATTGTAACAGTAATACCAATGTAGTAGTAATATCAATACTAGTGTAATAATTAAAACTAAGAAATATTTGTTGAGTGTTAACTATTTTCTAGGGCTGCCCTGCTCAGTATGGTAGTCACTAGTCACATGTGGCTACTGAATACTTTAAAGGGGGCTAGACAAAATTGAGATGTGTTATAGGTGTAAAAATATACATCAGATTTTAATTACTTAATAATTAATAATTTTCTATATTGATTGCATGCTAAAACGACAATATTTTAGATATTAAAATAATTAAAGAATTAATTATGGATTAAAGAATATATATATCAAAGTTAATTTCCCCTGTTTCTTTTTTTATGTGGCTACTAGGATATTTATAATTGTATATGTGGCTTGCAAAATTTGTGGCTAGCATTATATTTTACTGGATAGCACCATTCTAGGACGTGTTTGTAAAAGCTTTACACAAGCTGTCCTTTAAACTCCACACCTACTCCTGTGGGGTAGATGCTGTTATTCCCATGTTATAGATGAGGAAACTGAGGTCCTATCAGCTAATATGTGGTGGAGAAGAGATCCACTCATTCTCTGGTCTTAAGCAGAAGACTGGTTGTCAGACAGAAGGTCTAAATGGTTAGGCTAAGAAGCACACATTTTAGAATTTGCTTCTCTGTTTCCTTTATAGTAACTTTTCATTTCATATATGACATTTGAAGTTGTCTTTACTATCACTGTCACTTTTAAAGGCACAGAACCTTTTAAATAGATGTGCACCAACCAAATGTGATTATGTGTACCAAAATATATAACATAAACCAAAGTGTGTGATGTATATTGAACTGGATTCAAATACAAGACTAAGTAACTTACCTGCATCTGGAAGTTCTTGCAGAGACTAAATGAAAGGGCCTCTTTTAAATTCTGCCCTACTCGTATGGTTCACTGTTAGATTTTAGCTTATGTGTACAGGCAGGGATATTGCTAATATTTTGCTATCCATTGGGATAAAATCTTGATACCAATTAGGTTCCTAGCCTCTTCTAGGAGCTTGGCATTCTTATTTCCCAATAGAGCCCTGGTGGTGTTTCTTTTCTAAAGAATTGGAGAAAACTCCTTTGGGTGTACTTTGATAGTGGTTTTGTCCTTGCATGGAGATAAATCTTGGAGAAGTTCTCCTTCAGTTTTTCATGAAGCCACTTGTTTAATTTCTTCTTCATTCAAATAGTATCATGCCTACAACTGGTCCCTAAGAATTTGGAAGAATTTGGAGACTTCTTTCTGAAGAATTTTGATTATTTTCTGCTTTCGACATTTTACTTTCATCTTTAGTTAGGCTCCTGAAACAGCCACTAGCATATCCAGAGCCTGGGAGACTGTCTGTTTTTTGTTTGTCTCACATTTACCTCTTCAAGTTTTAAGAGTACCCTGATATGTGGTGAAATCATGCATCTACTCATGTATTATTAATATCAATATAAACAGTTGAACATTGTGTACTGGCTTGTACTATATCCCTGGTGGTCAGAATGAACTAGCTTTTTATGTTTCAGGTTCAGTAGGAGGTGTTTTGCAACTCCTCTTGGGGAATGCTGTTCTATTGATGTCAGTTCTATCCTAAGGCACATTTAAAAAAACTATTAATATTACAACACATGAGAGGCAATGATGCTTTGTTGAAATTTTGTTTGAAGGATCTTAGGAAGTATTTAAAAATATTGATGATTCTTTTTTCTTGGAACACTTGAATTTTCTCAGTCAACTATGCGCTATTATTACTAAACTTCTTGAAAATTCTCAAGCTTTAGCAACCATTTTTAACACTGTATAACACAATTTATGTAACAAGCATGTATGTAGCTACTATTGTATTGTATATTGTATAACAAGCATGTTATGTCAGCTACTGTTCTAAGGGCATTAGAAAATATTAACTCACTAGTGCTATGATTAAAAGATGTAAATATGTATATCTTGGTGATCTGAATGAATAATTAAAAACTAGGCACATTCTTGGGTATAAAATATGTTACTAATTATTTTGTTAATAATTAATATTTTGTTTAAAAACATGTACAAAAACATAAAGTAGCACTAACATAGATCATATTTGAGGATCTAAGTTTTTATAAAAAGAGAAAACTATTAATCTATTTACCTGTGAAACCATCTACCTATCCACCTATTCATCTGTCTATTCATTTATTTATTGATTAATAATTTAAAACACTTTTTTACTTCAACAGAGATTTTAATGGTTTTTGGTGTTTGTATATATAAATGAACAAATGGCTTAAACAGAGTGGCAAGCATGATCAGAAATAGTTTAGAGGAAGGAAAATATTTATACTGGGATCTATGGGGAGGTAGTCACAACAACAATTAAACCCTATATTTTTCTGTTCTCTCCTTCTTGACAAAAGTGAAGCAACACAGGATGAATCATAATTTTTGTATGACAAAAATTCAAATATGAGCTTTTCTGGAAAGACATTTTTTTCTTAGTATTAAATTCTAGGAGAACATTTTTTTGGTAGTTTCTTACATAATGGTGTCAAGTAACAATGTTTTTTCACTGTGAGAACTAGAGTCTTCAAATGACATTACATGGTAACTCTACAGACATGTTTCGCTAGTAACCATGCTTACATAATGCAGGTACACCATCTCAGTAGATGCAATTTAATAAATAGAAAGCACACGTAACACATATAAAAGTAGCCACAGCACAAATTCCACAGGTGTTCTCGCTCTCAACAGCACTGTTTCAGCTGACCTTTTTAGCACACCCTTGAGGGCAGTTAGTTTAAAGTAGTGCTTTATGGCTGGTGATTATACATTGTCCATTCTTGGGAGGAGTTCATTATTTGATAGATACTTGATATTCATTCTGCAACATTGAATGATGCTGTGATTCCTATCCATATAAGGATTAGTACTTCCAAGGTCCCATTCTCCCTGATTTCAAGAGATGTTTCTCTGTGTGTTCCGTAGTACCATAAACAAATTTTATCATGGCACTTTTTATAGAGGGCATTTTAATTTTAATTTAATTATGTTCCTTTTTTTAGTTCAAAATATTAAGAGAGTACAAATGTTTTTGTTACATGGAGACCTTGTATAATGCTTAAGGCAGGGCTTTTAGAGTGCCCATCACCATAATAATGTGTTTCATTGTACCAGATAGGTAAGTTCTGTTTTTTTTTTTTTTTGAGACAGAGTCTCACTCTGTTGCCCGGGCTAGAGGGCTGTGGCGTCAGCCTAGCTCACAGCAACCTCAAACTCCTGGGCTCAAGTGCCTGCCTCAGCCTCCCAAGTAGCTGGGACTACAGGCATGTGCCAGCATGCCCAGCTAATTTTTAAAATATATATATATATATATATATATATTTTAGTTGTCCACCTAATTTCTTTCTATTTCTTTAGTAGAGGCGGGGGTCTCGCTCTTGCTCAGGCTGGTCTCAGGCTGGTCTCGAACCCCTGAGTTCAAATGATCCGCCCGCCTTGGCCTCCCACAGTGCTAGGATTACAGGCGTGAGCCACCATGCCTGGCCCAGATAGGTAAGCTTTTACCCCTCATCCCCCTACCACCCTCTGTGCTTCTTGGCTTCCAATGTCCTTTACAGCTCTTTGTGTCCATGTGTGCTGGTAGTTTAGTTCCCAATTATTAGTGAATACGTGTGGTGTTTGTTTTCCCATTCCTGAGATAATTCACATGATAATAGTCTCCAGTTGCATCCAAATTGCTGCAAAAAAGACATTATTTCATTCCTTTTTATGGCTGAGTAGTACTCCATGGAACATATACTACTGTGAAATGTGAAAAAAATACAGTCACTGCCATCTGCCTGAATGTAAGTAATGCGATACAATGACACTTCCGTCATGGTAACCTGGCTTCATTGTTTGCACGTTCTTCCCTGCCAGCCCTGAGCAGTCACCCTCAGTTCTAGTTTCTCTCTCATTCTGGAAGGCAGCCTGAAGGATCTGGATGGCCGAACGCGAAGTCACCTGTTCTCCCCAAATGACTTCAAAAGCTTGACTGCTATAGTTTTACAGTTCATTTTAAACACCTCACTGACACCTTGAAGAAAATCGCCTCTTGCCTTTATCTGACATTTTGGCTTCTACTTCAGGAAATGGGCAACTGACATTCTGAGGCCCAAAGCTCAAGCCACATCAGAAAGAAGACAGGCTGTGGCTTACTATAGCATCCACTTTGGAGACTTCAGAAAGGGGGAAAGTGGGGAGAAGAGAAAACACAATGAAAATTTAGAGGGGTGCTCTCAGGTCAAGTTCAGTCCTGCTACTTTGAAAGGTCTTCAGCGCAAAGAGAGTCTAGCTGTGAAAATAAAGTTCTAAAAAAGCAAAATTAACATTGCTGGGAGAGGAAAAGCTCACACCCTCCACCCCCAAATGATGGGTAATCTCTTCTTGCACATAGAGAACACTCTTTCTCTGGTGATGTGGGCTGAAATAAGTAATCTTAGCTACAATATTTTAGCATACCACAAAAAAAGTCCCAGTTTGTACCAAACCAACCCTAAAACTGAGATCACTGTTAAGAGTGTGGGCATATTTTCTTCCAACACTTCTTTTACTTAAAGACTTCAGACATAATTTCTGTTTTCAATGGCCACAAAATAATTGCTATTATTTTTATTATAAAAATTAAATAATTCAACTTGGAATATATACATGTACACCCATATGTATACATATGAAAGCAAAATACACCCATAATTTTAGCTTCCATCTTCTTGTTCCCATACCTTTAACTGTTCTAAACATACCTATACATGCAAGAAAGTGCCAGGGGGCACATGTAGCTTTCTCATAGATCAGCTGCCTGGTTTCTTGGTCCACATGAATTGTATATTGCCTCTCTCAATCTATTCTTTTTTTTTTTTTTTAATTTTATTTCAAGAAAATATGAGAGTACAAACATTTTGGTTGCATTTTATATCTTTGCCTCTCCCTATGCTCTTTTGGTTTAATAAGCTGCTTATCTTGGTTCTGGGATGGCAAGCCTTATAAGGGTATTGCTGTAGCCAATTTCCTTCTGCTCTATGCACTTAAGCCACAGCTTCTCTGCATCCAGCCCAAACACTCAGGATACCACCAGCTGAGTCATCGTGCTTCCCAATACCTGTCTTGGAAGCAACTTGAACTTTTCCTTTTTTGTATGATTCCACTTATTTGAAATGTCCAGAATAGGCAAATCCATGAACATAAAGCAGATTGGTGGTTGCCAGGGACAGGGGAGAAGAGGGGAGGGTGGGGAATGGGGTGGGATGGGGAGATATTATTTAATGGGTACAGGGTTTCACTTTGGGATGATGGAAATGTTTTGGGACTAGATAGAGGTAATGGTTACACAACACTGTGAATGTACCAAATGCCAGTGAATTGTTCCCTTTAAAATGGTTACTTTTATGTTATATGAATTTTACCTCAATACAAATAAATAAATAATTTGCAAGGAAAAAAGGTGGAGAGAGATATATCAACCAAAAGCGATTTTTAAAAATGAAAAAGACATTTAGGAAAATTTTAACATGGGGCTTAGTTTAGAAACTGACTCAGTTTCTAAAAAATTTTATAGAAAATCATAGTTTGCAAGATTAAGTGTTCCTTATTCTTTCAGACAGTAATCTTATGTGACATATCAGGAGAGATCACTTCATAAAGTCATCTCTGGATACCAAAGTAGATTGATATTCGTCTAATCTTCTCAGTTGTGTGGTGATTTCATTAATCTTCAGTTTGGAGTCTCAGATCCAAATGCTCAGAGAGGCCAGGCAAATAAAGAGAGAAAGAAAGGGGCCAGGTTAGCACAATAGAAAGCGGTGGGGAGTTCATTGACCGGAAGTGTGCATGTCCCAGCTAAAGGGGACAGCCTTGAGTTAGCTCCAGTAGCTGTGTGGGAATGTGATTACTGAGTGACTAGATGTCCCACTTTGAAGGGAAACTGAAAGCTCAAAATTTCACATGAAATATTTTCATTTTAAAATACTAGTAACTTATTTTTTAAAGTTTTATTTTAACAAGCTGGGTGATAAAAAAACTAGGCCGTGGGCTGCTAGTTTATTGTATCTGACTGGAGAGTACAGATTGCTGACCTTGCCCTTAGATTTAGTGACTATTTGGTTTATTTTGAGACTTGTCCATCACTCTGGGATCTTCAATTATAAATATATTCCTGAATTTTTGTTAAATGAAAAAGTCTAGAAGCTAGCATTATAAAATGCAGAAAAGCTTAAAAATCAGACTGTGGTCAAAATTAAGCTAATTACCATTTTTGAGAGAAGAAAACCTTTCTATGAAACTTATATTCAAAGTAGCATTGTTCATTGATTTAAGAGGCTAGTATGGAGGTGGCCAACAGGAGCCTCATGATGGAAATCAAGCAGTGATGAGTTTTCATCATCTGCAAATTATACAAAGGTTATCTTATTCAGATTATACATATTAACTTTAAAATGGGAACCTCTAAATGTGCCATAATGAAACACTGATGATCAGAAGAAATGGTCTGAATTTTCTGAAAAGTGTAAATATTGTAGAATTATAGGAGGATTATTATCAAAAAGTAAACAACAGCAAATTTGTGTCAAGAAAAACATTCAACTATAAGACTTTCATTTACACATTATTTTATTTATGAATTTTTCTGAGGTACTAGATCTCTTATGGGGAAACCAGGGTCTTTGTGCTTTTGAGAGAATTTATGTACTCTTCTAACTGAGTGGATGATTCCCTCTTCTGTAGTCTATGATAAGCCATTTTTCGGGTATTAATATTGTTTCAAATTCTTGCATCTTTTTAGTGTTGCTAAACTAAAATTGAGAACATTTAGATTATTCATGTTTGGCTAATTGCAATTAATAAACTGTCACTCTCACCATTCATATTTTCCAGTAAAATATTAGCATAAAAATATCCAAGATGTTTAAGAAATTATTTTTTTATTATAAAGAAAATTTTGCATTTAAAAAGTCCTTCTGAATGTTACTGCATTTTAATATTTTTCAGTAACCATTTTAACACTGATAAGAAAGTCCTAGTCTTTATTAATACACATTGTTCCAAAGCCATAAGAAATAGGATACAGGTGAGAGTGAATTTCAATCTGCAATCTCATCAAAGTGATGGATACTCTATTAATGGTATTATTTTCCTCTTGTAATTTTTCAGCAGAATGGCACTAGATGACCTTGCATGCACTCAGTAATAATGAGTTTCATTTACACATCTTTTTCTGAGAAGATGAAATGATTAAATTGGGAAGTATTAAAAAAAGGATTTGAATCACCTGAAAGCAAATTCTTAGTCAATTATGATAGACTTGATGACAATCTGCTATATGCCACATAGTTGTGCTCTTAGTTCACTTAAAATAATAATTAACTTCTATAATTTAAAGAATTTTTTATGAAAAGATTCAAAACTGAATTATCAATTCCATAATATTTGTCTTTAATACATTTCTATCATAGGCAGTAAAAATAAATTTAGGCTTTTTAATTTCACATTCTAAACCAAGTAAACTGAAGCTAAATGTGTAAAATAATAAGAAATGATTGAAACTTAGCATAGCTGAGGTGTATGTGGCCTTTTGAAAAACCATGAATTTTTGAAGACTAGTGGTAGGGAAGAATGAGGAACTCTACGCAACAGGCATCTCTATTATCTTGTATCTAGCATTAGATCTTTGATTTCTGTATTTCACTAGATCTGGTAATTGGGAGGTAGTTCACGGTTTATTTTGGGGCTAGGGGTTACCATATATCGCCTAAAATCAGTCTGGTTTCACCTCTACTTGTGAAATATTTTAAAGGCATGAAGTTCTTCTATTACTTATAACATTTGGTTTTTACCTCAATGATCTGAAATATGTAGGGGCATCTATTTGTTTTATAAAGGAGGAATCTGATTTGCAAAAAGTGCATACTGCTAGTAAGTAGGAGCCAAGTTTCAAACCTATGTTTTTGGATTTCAAGTTCAATTCTTTTTCAAGGGATTTAAAGTCTTTGTCCAGGAGCAGTCCACTATTAGCTCAGATTAGGCTCCAACCTGGGTCTTTTGACAAAATATAAATTGTAAATTTCTTTTTTCTGCTATTCTACATTTATTTTGGTTTCTTCATATAAGGTTAAAGCCTTAGTTATATGACTTACTATAAATTAATATGCTTCTCTCTGTAGGTCTTAGTTTTTCCCTTGAGTAAAATCATGACAGTGGGACTTTTGATTTGCTAAGCTTCTTCCAGTGATCTAGTGTAGAGAGTATTTGAATAAAAGACAGTCTACATTTGGGAGAACATATATTGGCAACCTAAGTACCATAAATGATTATTATGCAAAGAAACATAAAGAGCAACTTACAAATAAAGTTTTTAAAAATATGCACAATAAAAATATGCAAAGGATACAAATGGGCAATTCACAGAAGAATTATTAAAAATGACCAGTAATTATAAGAATGAACAATGTCTCCAAAATCAATAGTAAGATTTTATTACCAAATAGATTAGCAAACATCAAAAATTGTTGATATTAAGTATAAATAGTCTTCTCATATAGTAGTAGGAGCATAAAATGGTGATTTGATATAGAGGGAAATTTGGCAAAATTGATCAAAAAATCAAAACATCATATATTTCAAGTATTCCATTCCTAGATATCTGTTCAAAGAAATATTTGTATATGTACATGAAGAGACAGGTACAAGAGGGCTCATTGCAGCATTGTTTGAAATAACAAAAAGTTGAAGGCCACCTAAATTTCCATCAAGTTATAGATGAATAAATTATGCTTTATATATCCTGGAATACATGGAATATTAATCATCATATTTTTAAAATGAGGTATCTGTGAGCTATCATGAAAGACACTCTAAAATATAGTAAATGAATAAAGCAAATTGTAGGACAAAATATGCAGTGTGATTATGTTTATATAACCTCACTCCCCCACCTCAAAAAAACCCCAACTCAACTATATATTTTATACCTATGTAAAATCACAGAAAAAGGTATGACACATACTCATCAAACTATTAATTGCAATTTCCATTGAGGAAGAAAACGAACTTGGGGGTTGGGATGGTAGTATGACAAGGTTCACTTCTACTAAGTATTCTTCTCTATTTTTTTAAAAAATAGTATGACCAAAAATGTATTTATATTCTATATTTGAGGGATTAAGTCTTAAAAACTTGGGTTTGTTATTCTGTATTCATTATATGAAGAGCAACATGATATCAATTTGTCCTGTTACTAGTGATTTTAATTTGCTCATTTGGTTAAGATGGTGTGTACAGTATTACTATCAAAGGTACATAACCTGAGTCTTATTATGAGTAAAACATCAAACAAAACCAATTTTAAGGACTTTTTTAAAGAATATATCAATTTAAAGAAATGTGGAAAAAGATGGTGGAACTATACCAGATTAAAGGAAACTAAAGAGACATGGCAATGAAATGCAATATGTGATCTGGGATTTTCTTCTGCAATGAACAGTATTGGAACAATTGGAGATATCTGAGTAAGGTTTGTAGATTAAAACACAGTACTTAATAATACATACATGGCTAGGTATAATATTCTGGGGTCATTCTTTTTTTCTTTTTATAATTTGACTATATTATTATACTATTTTCCAGCCTCTGTAGATGGTAGATGGGGAGACTGACCTGTCACATAATATTTTCTTGCCTAGATGCCTGTACGATTCTTTGTCTTTATAGTTCAGTAACTTCCTGAGGGTATGTCTCAATGCTGATTTTACTTTATCAGTTTTTCCTAGAATATCATCTACTTCTTTGATCTACAGATTAAAGCCATTATTTCAGCATTGTTTTCTCATATTTTATTTTTGTTACCTAGGCTAGAGTGCCATGGCATCAGCCTCGCTCACAGCAACCTCAAACTCCTGGGCTCAAGCGATCCTTCTGCCTCAGCCTCCCAAGTAGCTGGGACTACAGGCATGTGCCACCATGCCCGGCTAATTTTTTTCTGTATATTTTAGTTGGCCAATTAATTTCTTTCTATTTTTAGTAGAGATGGGGTCTCACTCTTGCTCAGGCTGGTTTCGAACTCCTGACCTTGAGGGATCCACCTGCCTCGGCCTTCCAGAGTGCTAGGATACAGGTGTGAGCCACTGCGCCCGGCCTGTTTTCTATATTTTAGATTTGAATATTTTTCTGTTCTATTTGTTCAGTTCTTCAGGAAAACATAGCAATGATGCATTTTTTAGATCTCTTTACCTATGTTACATGTCTATTATCATTTCTATATTGAATTTTAAGTTCTTTTTTATTTTGTTTTCTGTGACTTGCAGAATCCTATACATTATGTTCTTGATTGTATGTTTTCATTTGTGTGTGTGTGTGTTTGGCTACTAATCTGGCTTTTGTCTCTTGCATTTTTATTTTCCTCTTCCTTTTCTCTTCTGAGCTCCTAAGCTCCCTTTCCACCTCTGTAGTCTCTTTGAACATCTGAACCTGCTCGTTGACCTTGTTTTTAGAAGAAATAGTTCAGAGCTATAATTCCCTTGAGAGAATAGAAACTTTGTCTGACTTTTCATGGTTCGGTGAATAAATTTCCATTTGATTTGTATTTCTCATCTGCCTCTTCTCATTCCCCCCACCTGATTTTCTGCATATTCTGTATTGGTTTCTTTTTGATTATGACATCCCCAAATGGAATGTCTCAACCGTTAGAAGAATAGAATAAGAGCAGGAAAGGAGCTATGGGGAGGGAAGAGAGCTATGACCATATTCAGTTATCATTTTGTTCTTGAAGACAACAGTAATAAAATGACAGTCAAATCTGTCATTTTATTACTTTTTAAAATCTGGGGCAGATCAGCTTTTCTATAAGAATAGTGTGGCTCAGAGCAAAGCCCTTTAGGGCATGGGCTTGCTGCCCTTTCTTCCTCCTAGTCACTCATTCATTTCTGGTGATCTTTGTTTTCTCTGCTGAAAATCTAGGGATAAATAATGGAAATAATGGACAGCATGATTTGACCCCTGCTATTTTGTGGTGTTGTGTGAATATTTAAAGGAATCACACCTTTACAGGATCATCATCTCTTTTTCTGCTGCCTATCCGTACTCTAGATTTTGACATTTTAATCAGAGTCATAGGTTAAGCCTTTCTAGATCTAAGTACTTATTTTCGGGAAATTCTGTACCTGCTAGAGTTTTAGGAGGCATGAGTTCAACCTTAGCACTTCTTCTCCTGGTCCAGATTTCATGGTGTTTGGCAGGTAAACTTTATTGCATGAGCTTTGGAATGGAGACAGTTAACTTAGTTGTCCAAATATGGATTATTTTCTCTGTTTTTCAGCCTTCTTGTTATTTTTTGGTGAAGCTTTTGTTGTTTTGCAGAAAGTTATGGGAACAAATAAAAATGCCTTTATTCAATAACGTGAACATAAAGTTATTTAGGAGGTAATCTGTTATTTGCTATATTCATATCTTCTTTAAATTTAATGGAGTTTGACATTATGGAAAGTAGAATGTGACAAACAAAATTCAAAAGGGTGTGCTGTCTTGGGAGAAATAAAGATAGTTGGATTTATATCTTCTCTGTAAACTTAATACTCTTTCTTGGTTTTATGGGCAATACAATGTGTGCTTATGAATATGTGTTAACTACCATAGAGATTTTGCTTGAAATTTTTAAACTTAATTTTGTAGTAGCAGACAGCCTAAATCTATAATTCTGCTACCATTTACTTTTGTGTAAAATCCACTTGATGCTAATTATACTTAATGATTATAGTTCTTAACAGTAATTACAGTGGAAAATCTGTAAAGCAGAATTATCTTTACTCGTTTAGTAGGCTGGATTTTTAGTAAGAAAAAGAGAACTAACAGTTTAGCAATGTAGATGTCCCCACCATAAATTATATTTAACATCTGAGTAATTTTCAGACTAAATCATTCAGTGCTACAGTACAATTATAGTGGACTTCCTGGTAAGTTTCCTATGAATTTTGTCTCAGTTTGTTTGAGATGCTACAGCTAAATACCATAAACTTGGTGGCTTATAAACAACAGAAATTTATTTTTCCATAGTTCTAGACGCTGTGAAGTCCAAGATGAAGTTACTGGCAGATTCAGTGTCTGGTTTGTAGACGGTGCCTTATAACTATATCCTCACATAATTGAAGAGGAAAGGCAGCTCTCTGGAGTCTCTTTTATAAGGGCACTAATACCATCCACGAGGGCTCTGCTTTCATGACCTAATTACTTTGCAAAAGCCCACCTCCTTATACCATCACTTCGGTGGTTAGGTTTCAATATGTGAATTTTAGTGGGACCCAAATACTCAGACCATAGCACCCTTCTTTATCAACCTCATTTTATTCTTATAAGGAAATGGTGAGACGTAAGGAACTTTTACAGCTCTGAAATTTAAAAAATTTGAAGGCTGAATATGGATGCTACCTTTGGTAGTGGCAGCTTACATAATTCACACCAGTCTTCCATGAAGAAAACAAACCAATCTCGGGAAAATAATTATTTAAAAACAATTTAAAGACATCGGAGAACAAACAGGATGACACAGAACATGTGGGCCAGGAAAAGTGAAGAACAGAGGCCAGAGAGGTGATGTGGGCATTCTGTGGCCCCTTTTCCTCTGGGTTATTTTCAGAGACTGTAGGGGGTGGATGAAAGACCAACAGGCTGGGCAGTACAGCCCCACTGAGCTGGGTGAACAGCTATTGGTGTCTAGGGGAACCAGGGGAAGGGAGGAGCAAAACTCCTTCCTTCGAATGGCCGCAGAAGGTGGTATATTATAGCACAGGGATGAACAAGAAGTGGCTATGGCTCTCTCAGATAGCTCAGTTTAGATTCACTTCAATTCATGGAAATTAGATTGAGGAGACCCCAACTGCTAGTGACTGTGGGTGCCTGGCAGAAACAAACATAAATCCCCCAGTAGGAAAATTACATGACCTTAGCTCTCAAAATGTTATTTCCACAAACGATTCTGCAAATCAAATGTCTCATATAATAAAACATAATTTGGAAAATGAGAAGACAAAACAGCACAAAAGGAAATGGTGGACAATAAAAAAAGACTTGTAAAGATTCCTGCTATTGGACCTATTAGAAAAGACTTTCAAATGTAGAACATTTATTTTATTTTACTTTTTTATTTATTAGAGACACAGTCTCACTTTGTTGCCCAGGCTAGAGTGCTGTGGCATCACCCTAGCTCACAGCAACCTCAAACTCCTGGGCTCAAGCAATCCTATTGCTTCGGCCTCCCAAGTAGCTGGGACTATAGGCATGCACCACCATGCCCGGCTAATTTTTTCTATATAGTTTTAGTTGTCCGATTAATTTCTATTTTTAGTAGAGACTGGGTTTCGCTCTTGCTCAGGCTGGTTTTGAACTCCTGACCTTGAGCAATCCTCCCGCCTTGGCCTCCCAGAATGCTAGGATTACAGGTGTGAGCCACCCAGCCTGGCCAAAATGTAGAACATTTAAAAAACATTGATCAAAAGCTAAGGCATAAAGCCAATGTCAAAAAATTAAAATCATTCTTAGTATTTTCATAAACTACATTGCCATTATGCTAGAAATTAATAACAGAAAGATAATTAGATAATCTCCATATGTTTGTAAAATAAGAAATACATTTCCAAATAGTTCGTAGGACAAGGATAAAATTCTAAGGGAAACCAGATAACATTTTAAACTAACAGATAATAAAGTAATACCTAATAAAACTTGTGAAATGAAGCTAAAGCACTGCTTGGAGGGAAATATATGGCTTTAACATAATATATTAGAAGCTGGGCATGGTGGCATGTCCCTGTAGTCCCAGCTACTTGGGAGGCTGAGGTGGGAGGATTGCTTGAGACCAGGAGTTCAAGGCTGCAGTGAACTATGATCACACCATTGCACTCTAGCCTGGGTGAAAGAGTGTGACCCTGTATTTAAATAAATAAATAAATACTATATTAGAAAAGAAATGAGGCTGACAAGAAATGAATAAACTAAAGAAGAAAAAGCACAATAAATTAAACCATAGAATGTAAGAAAAAAATGTAATAAAGATACAAGTAGAAATTAATTAAATAAAAATGAGCATACAATAAAGAATCTTAACAAATCCAAAAGTGGTGTGATTGTTCAGAGAGAGAAATGAGAGAGAGAGAGAGAGAGAGAGAGAGAGAGAGAGAGAGAGAAAGAGAGAGAGAGAGAGAGAGGAAACCTAAATAACCAATATTGGGAATGCAAAGGAAGGTATCACTACAGATTCTGCTGATATTAAAAATTTAGAGCATAGAAGATGGCCGACTTGAGACATTGCTTGCTGGACTGTCCCAGCAGGTAGGTAGGGTTTCAGATGAAGGAAAGGGGAGAGAAGACACAGCTCAGATGGAAAAAATAATTCTATGCTTTGTTTGGAACTAGAAAAGAACCCAAATAGTCAAAGTGATCCTAAACAAATAGAACAAATCTGGAGGTATCACATTACCAGAATTCAAACTATAATACAAGGTTATAGTAAAAACAGCATTGGTATTGGTACAAAAATAGAGACATATACCAATGAAACAGAATAAGGAACCCAGACATAAAACCATCTACCTACAACCAAGTAAACTTTGACAAAGCAGGAAACAATATACAAGAAAAGAGGGGGGGAAAGCCCTATTCAATAAATGGTGTTGGGACAATTGGATAGCCACATGCAGAAGAATGACACAGGATCCCTACCTCTCACCACTCACAAAAATTAATTCAAGATGAGTAAAAGACTTAGATCTAAGGCCTGAAGCCCTAAGAATTCTAGGGGAAAATGTAGGTAAAACTCTTCTAGATATTGGCCTAGGCAAAAATTTATGAAAAACACCCCCAATGGCCATCATGGCAATAGCAAAACTTAATAAGTGGGATTTGATTGAACTAACAAGCTTCTATACAGCTGAGGGAACAATCAAAAGAGCAAGTACACAACCTACAGAATGGGAGAAAATATTTGCAAGCTACACACCTGATAAAGGGCTAATAACATTGTACAATATAAGTATTTATAGGAGATATTGTTTTTGCCAAAAAATCATATAAACAGATAAATATTTCCAAAACCACATTTCTAAAATGCCCTCTCCAAGCTTGGAATTATTTCAGAAATCTATTTCCCTTTTGCTTGTTATTAAATGTGATTTCACTTTAAAAGGACAGATTGCATGTGTGTGTGTATTTTTTTTAAGAAATTATTTGCTAGATAGAAAGCACATTGTCATTGCTAAAGAGGTCAGCAAATATGAAACACTTGTGAAAGAAGTATGGGTAAATCATCTTAAGGTTTGAGAGCTTTTTCAATATAATATGTTGACCTAAGATAGCTGTTATACATTTCAAAAGTACTTCAGGGCTTCTTCATATTATTTCAAAATTCTATAATGATTCTTTCATGTAAATATATTACTCTGTGACCACTCTGTTCACATTATATGATAATTAAAAAGGGTACACATCCTGACATAAGCAGAGAGAAGAAATAGCAATGGGGCCATTCTTTACTCTTCCTCATTGAACTGCCTTGCCTTCTTGAGAGTTACATGAGAACCACATGTGACATAGGTCTGACACATGGAACACATGATGAGCCAGCATCAATTCATTTATTACACATGAGTAAGTAAAGCTTAGCTACTTTAAATGAAAGAATTCCATATAGTTTTTTATAACGTATTGCTTCATTCTGATGGATTGTTTTCACGTGTCCTGGTTTGGTCCTACTCCACTTTTCAAGAAGTTGGCTTTTGAGAGGAGACTACTGCTGAAAACTCGTTTCTTGTCTTCTTTCAGACTGTCTTCTAACACACTTCCTCCTTCATCCCTGTAGTGCACATTTACTATGCTTGATATAATTTTTTCAAACTTCTTGTCTTCTCCAATAACTCAAATATCATTCAGATTGCCACCACCCAACTCCTGGCCAGCTCCCTTCTTCCTGTATACTCTCTTTTACTGCATTTGGTGGACTCCCTTACTCACCTATCCATAAACTCCAACTTTTGACTTTTTCTTGAACTGTCATTTCTGACTTTAGCTGGTCAGTATGTGCTGCTTCAACTTTCACTGCTTTCTGTCTCATCTACTCTCTTGAAATTGTATTTTAATAGCTGGCCATTAATCTAATGGCTATTCTTGGTTCCTGTAATCTTCTCCATAACATTTGTTAGGATTGGCTACCTTCAAATGCTTTGGATCTGGTCTTTTATTACCTGCCATGACAGTGAATCTTATGTCCATAGACATATTGCAATTGATCCTCTTATATATATATTTTTTAATTTATATTTTATTTTATTTTTATTTATTTTTATTTTATTTTATTTTTTTTTATTTCAGCATATTATGGGGGTACAGATTTTAAGGTTTCAATAAATGCCCTTCCCCCCCTCCCCCCACAAGTCTGAGTTTCCAGCATGACCATCCCCCAGATGGTGCACATCTCACTCATTATGTATGTATATACCCGCCCCCCTCCCCCCTGCCCAATACCCTATTAAAAATGCTCACCATCTCTAATCATCAGGGAAATGCAAATCAAAACTACAATGAGATATCACTTAACTCCAGTGAGAATGGCCTTTATCAAAAAGTCTCCAAACAACAAATGCTGGCGTGGATGCGGAGAGAGAGGAACACTCCTACACTGCTGGTGGGACTGCAAACTAGTTCAGCCTCTGTGGAAAGCAATATGGAGATACCTTAAAGCGATACAAGTGAATCTACCATTTGACCCAGCAATCCCATTACTGGGCATCTACCCAAAAGATCCTCTTATATTTTTAATTTTTTTTTAGCAGCTTGTACTTCATTATAAGATGCTAGTGGTTTTCATTGCTCCTCCCCTAACACATTGCCCTTCAGTTTATATACATACAAAGCAACTTGGTTAAAAAATGTTAATTATGATGGCTTACTTATTGCCTCACCATAAGAACTGCTCTCCACTGATAAATGATTTTAATTTTACTAGGTTTCAGGCAAAATTTGAAAGGAACATAAGGACAGCGAATAGGCATATATAGTGTGAGTATCAAGAAAGATGATTTGGTTTCTTGGATTATTGCCTACCAAATCAATGTAACAGAACTCTACCAAGGAATAGTGTTTATAATATGAAGACTGGAAAGAATGCAGAATTAAGGGTCTTCCAGAGAGAGGTCAAGAATAAAGATTACTAAAGATAGTTTGGTAAATGTGGCCAGGATTGCTAAGCTCAATCCCTCTGAATCCTTATGACATTGAAAATAATTGATTGCATATATGGACACTGGTTTAATTAAATGATTACTCTATGTCCATGGACACAAGATGCATAAAAACTATTAATATAGCCATGAATGTAGTAAGATGATGGTGGTGGCATTGTAGGACTAAGTCCAGAAATCCAGGACAAATCCACATGCTTACTAAAGGCAATTTTTTAAATCATTTAAATTTAAAAAATTATAGTAATGATACTGCTGTTTCAGAGTGATGCTGTTTTTTTCAGTGTTTATGACATTACATTTTAACCTCCATAGGCTTCTTGTGCAAGGTTCCGGGTTTTTTCTTTTTTGAGACAGAGTCTCACTCTGTTGCCTGGGCTAGAGTGTCATGGCATCAGCCTAGCTCACAGCAACTTCAAACTCTTGGGCTCAAGCGATCCTCCTGCCTCAGACTCCCAAGTAGCTGGGACTACAGGCATGCACCACCATGGCTGGCTGATTTTATATATATATATATGTATTTTTTAGTTGTCCAGCTAATTTCTTCCTATTTTTTTTTAGTAGAGATGGGGTCTCCCTCTTGCTCAGGCTGGTCTTGAACTCCTGAGCTCAAGCGATCCTTCTGCCTCAGCCTTCCAGAGTGCTAGGATTACAGGGGTGAGCCACCATGCCAGGCCAAGGTTCCAATTTTTACCAAGCTTCCAATTTAGTCTCTAGGAGCACTTCATGGTGTCATCTGCTTAAAGGTGATAGTTGTATTAGAAGATGCTTGAACTCTCTAGGCTTCAAGGATCTTTCCAACTCAAAGAAGAAATGGGCAACAGAAATGAACAGAAACTTCTCCAAAGAAGACAGAATAATGACCTGCAAACATATAAAAAAATGCTCAACATCTCTAATCATCAGAGAAATGCAAATCAAAACCACACTGAGATACCCCTTAACCCCAGTGAGAATGGCCTGTATCAAGAAATCCCCAAACAACAAATGCTGGCGAGGATGTAGAGAGACAGGCACACTCTTACACTGCTGGTGGGACTGCAAATTAGTGCAACCTTTGTGTAAGAGAATTTGGAGATACCTCAAACAGCTAGAAATAGAAATACCATTTGACCCAGCAATAGCATTGTTGGGCATCTACCCAAAAGAGCATAAGACATTCTATTACAAAGACATCTGCACCCGAATGTTTATGGCAGCACAATTCACTATTGGATGGTTATGGAAACAACCCAAGTGCGCGTCAAATCAAGAGTGGATAGTTAAAATTTGGTATATGCTCACAATGGAATATTACTCAATTCTAAGAAATGACAGTCAGCTAGCACCGTTAATGCTATCCTGGATTAAGTTTAAGCCTGTTATCCAAAGTGAGGCGTCACAAGAACTGGAAAATGGGCCCCACATCTACTCACCATGAAATTGGTACTGACTGACTAAAACTATGGTGCTCAGATGGTGGTAGTGCACACCAGGAATTTTTGGGGGGTGAGACCCACATCTTAGGGATGTGGTGAGCATTGTAGGGAGGAAGGGAATACCTCTAACCCTTCTTAGGGAGAGGCAAAGATATACAATATAACCAAAATATCAAAAAAAAACCCCAAAAACACTTTTATCGGGTGGTGGGCAGGTGGGAGAGGGGAGGAGGGGGTATACTTACATAATGGGTGTGGTGCGCACCACCTGGGGGTTGGATACGCTTGAAGCTCTGGCATAGTGGGGGGGAGGGGTGGCAGGGGCAATATATGTAACCCTAATAGTATTTGTACCCCCATAGTATGATGAAATAAGAGGAGAAAAAAATGGTACTATGTTTCTAAGCCACATTTTCTTTTATTTTAAAGGAGTTGTAGTTTGATTATAGAATTTTCCAGGCATCTAAATTAATTTGAAGAGAGAAAAATAAAATCTAATTAGTATTTTATAATAGTTCTTAATGTGTATAGTTTTTATGTATGTATATATAACATACAGAGTGATATGAATATACCTGTGAAATACAGAATATGTCATACAGTTATGCTTCCACCCCACTGTAAATATGCACAAGAGTGATTATTAATCCTGGAGTTATTTGGCAAAATTTTTCCTACTGTGTCTTTACATATTGAAAATCTTATTAGCTATATATAGATGAGTCACTGCTAATGGGTTATCCTTGGAAATCTGCTATGCTATGTGAAGTTTTGAATGAACATCAGCCTATCTGTTTCTAGTAAATTAAGACAAATTAACATCTGGAATTGATTCCATTTTCTCAGAGGGCAGCAGCAATAAATGTAGTTTTAGGTATTAATGGTTGATAAGGTCAATTATCATTTTGACTCTCAAATTTTCTCTTTTAGAAATTTTCTGAATTCAATGCCAATTTCTTTGCCTATATAACATTTATAAGATGATTCACTCTTCTGTAGTGCCAAGTGACATCCAGAGATGTATTACTATGTAAAAGAATTCTGATTATCTCCCAAGTTCTTTCATTATAATTCTAAACAGACACAGAGAAAGTAATCTTTCTGTATTCATGTCTTTGCAAACTATACTTAACATACTTAACATATTTCAGTTATAATTTAAATAATCTTTTGAACGCTTTTCAAAAACTGTGACTTTCCTAGTATTACAGAATTGCTGGTGATAAGGCGAATAATTAATACTTGTTGCTTTCACAGAGACTGTATTCTTTCTTTCTTTTATTTATTTATTTATTTATTTTATTTTAGTGTATTACGGGGGTACAAGTGTTAAGGTTACATATATTGCCCATGCCCCCCCCTCCCCTCCCCCCTCTAGACTGTATTCTTTCAATAAGATTTTCTCTTTATGAATTTGCTAAAGAAATAATAAAAAAGTTTGAGGTCCAATTTGTAACACTTAAAATAGCTCATACAGGATATAAAATTTAATTGTTAATGTGCTTAATATTCACAACCTTATTGGAAGTATAGTGTGGAATAAGTGAAAATCTGTTTTATAATGACAATAAAATAGGATATATTCACTTGATGCATGATTGTTTAAATGTGTTTTTATATGCCTGTCATTAAAAACACATGGGATTTTATACGTTGACATATGAAAACATTTGCAACGCAGTGGAGTTAATATTATACGATGCAAAAGTAGCAAAATAGCTTTCTGAAATTTATATTTAATTCTGTTTTAGTTTGTTTAAAATATGGCAGGCATCAGGCATTTTGGAGACATGACCTGCAAAGTATGCAAGCCCCAGAGCAGATAATATGCCATCACTCAAAGCTGTGGAAATCTAGAAAATATTCATGAACACAAGCTTTACTTCAAGTCAAGCAGATTAAAGATTTATATGAGTATTGGGTAAGGAATTCCAACTATACCTGACAGAAAACCTTGCATTAAACTAGTTCAAAGCATGGATAATTTCATTATCATATAGAGTGAAAATCCAGAGCGAGGGAGTGCCCCAAACATAGTATGATTAGTGATGTCACCGGAACCTAGGATCTTTTGACCTACCTGCTAAGCCATCTTCAATACCAGCTTCATTTTTTGGCTGACTCCTCCTTCGTGGTTGTAAGATGGTTCTCGTGGCATTCTGGGATATTTGCTTTCTTTTTGCATGTTTGGCATGGGAGAGTGAGAAAAATGTTATCTTTTCCAAACCTGACACATAAATCTGTAGAGTTTTATCACATACTCATGCTTGGATGAATAATATATTTCATGAGGCTATCCTGAGATAAGTTTAGACAAAATAGGATCAGACCGAACCTAGGAATAGGGAATGGTTCACTTTCCTGGAAACTCATGGCCGAGTGGGCAAGCTGGGACACGTGAAAAAAATCAGGCTTCAGCTAGGAAGGAGGATGGGCAGGTAATAAACAGCACCTGCTAGTACCCACTGCAGTAACTATTTAGAAAAGTTGAAGGAAACGAAGGAATATTAATGAGCACCATGTGGGGTTACGACAATTATATTTTGAGTGAAATAGTGAAAATATTTATGAGACCCATGTTGTTTTTATGCAATCTAAAAACATTATCTGAAAGCATTTACTAAAATCTTGGATGCCTGGGGGTTAGGGATGTCCTCATGTATTGGCCCAGGGACATTTAAGGTGTCGGACAGAGGGTTTGGTATTAATTCATGCTATAAGGTCGTAGATGGCTTTTGAGATTATATATATGGCCTGTAATGATCTATTCTCCTGGTTGCTCTGTGTGCGTTAACTCATGTAATCCTCACAGAAACCTGAAGAGGTAGTTACTGTATTATCATCTCCGTTTTACAGATGAGGAAACAGATAGACAGAGGTTAGGTGACTTGCCCAACTGGTGAAGCTGGACTTTGAATGGAGCAGTCTAGTTCCCCATCCATGTTCTAAACCACAACCTTATGTTCCTTATGGTTCTAATATAAAATAAGCAGAATGACCCTAAATACATTCTCTCTGGAGTTAACTTCAGATAGATTTCTCATCCGTATGCAGGAATTGGCTTGGGTTTGGAGTAGATAGCCCAGTGGGATTCTCAACGGAAGCCAGTGCCATGCATCTGGATAGAAGAAGAATCTAGAACCATGAAAATACAAGCTAGTCAGGCCCGAGGTGACCTTCTGTTTGGAAAAAATAATGCCTTCTCAGAGTGATAAACTGTTCACTTTCATGAGTGTATTCAAACAGTCACAATATAGAAGAAATAGAGCATTATTTTTGAGCAGTGAAGTTCTATGCTTACAGACAATTGACAGTCAAGAAAAACACAGAGAGATAGAATAAGTCAGAATAAATGCATCTGAAATACAATACACATCTTTTAGCAGGCTTGTTATTCATTTTGTCAAAATGCTTATAAGCTGTCACAAAGTGGTTGCATAGATATTAACAGAACAGCCATTAGAGCCAGACTATGTAGGTTCAAATCTTGACTCTACCAACCCAATGGCTGTATGATAGCAAGCAAGATAGTTAACCTCTCTGTGCCTCAGTCTCTCCATCTGTAAAATGGGGGTACTATTAATGTAGCTGTCTCTATGAACAAATTTCGATGACCCTGTATGTCTTTTTGTAATCTGCTCCCTTAAGAAACCTCTTGAATTTTTTGAGTTGTTTCCCAGCATTGGCAGAATTTTTACGAGACAAAGGAGTTGATATTCTGAAGGGCCCTGAGCAAGGTTCCTGATGCCAAGAATCACTGTCTCCCATGACCTGCCCCAGTGCACGTGGCCCCTCCTTACAAATCCCATGACCTCTGTTGGTCGGGAGAGATAGATTTGAGACTTTTTCTCCCATTTTCCAAATAGATGTCTTTACATTAAAATTCTTTTCTTCCTTGGCAACCCTTGCTGTCTCAATAATTGGATTTTTGTGCAGCAAGCAACTGGCTCTAGGCTGAAAGCCCTTGCAGTTTTTATAACATTAACACTCTCACACAGGAGTGCTGTGAGAATTAAATGTATACATTTTAAAGTGTTTGGTATAGTAGCTGGTATACGGTAAATGCTATATTAGTGTTTGCTGTGATTCTTAATAATTGTTTTATCCTCCATATAAGTGGGTATTATACTACCATTTCTATAATATTTTTTTCTTTATAAGAACAGTTTGGATTTTAATAATTTCTTATTCTAGGAAAGAACAACATAGTATGATATTAGAGAAAAAGTCTACTATTCATCAGTGGTAAATTTTGCCTTTTAAAAAGATCTTGTTCTATAAACTATATTCTGTTTGTTTTATGGTTTGCCATTTCATTAATGGCCTAAAAATAAAAATATAAGTATCTGAAAAACAAGTGCTTTCACTTTCTTTTAGGGAGATATGAAGGTTAAATATCTGTGATTTAAAAGGAAGAAAGATTTAAATTAGAGGTAGAGGGAGTTGATTTACTATCTACTCTTCTGGTAATACCTTCAAATCCCCTCTTCATTTGTACCCAAGATCATTGTCATTCATTTATCTAAGTGCATAATTTTTTTTTAATAAATTAAAAATATTTTCAGACAGAGTACTGCAGCAAAACTGAAATTTAATAGAAGCTGATTTTATATTCTGTTTATTTGATATTTAGAGTAAATTCTTACTGGTGATTTGTGAATTCATTTTTACTTTTTATTTTTAGAAAATATATTAGTTTTGTGAGAATAAATATAATAGGGAAAGGATGCACCTTTAAATAAATGGTATTGGATCAATTTGATATTCATATAAGAATTATACTTGACCCCATTTAACACTACATTCATGATCAATTATAGGTGAATTATGGATTATATATGTCCTGTATGAAACAATAAAATAAAAATTGTAGAAGATAATCTAGGAGAATATTTTCAGGACTTTGAGGAAGGGAAATGTTTCTCAGACAGAAAACAAAAAGTACTAATCATAAAGTAAAATGTTTATAAATTGGATTTCTTTTTCTTTTTTGAAACAGAATCTCACTTCGTTACCCAGGCTAGAGTGAGTGCCGTGGCGTCAGCCTAGCTCACAGCAACCTCCAACTCCTGGGCTCAAGCAATCCTCCTGCCTCAGCCTCCCGAGTAGCTGGGACTACAGGTATGTGCCACCATGCCTGGCTAATTTTTTCTATATATATTAGTTGGCCAATTAATTTCTTTCTATTTATAGTAGAGACGGGGTCTTGCTCTTGCTCAGGCTGGTTTTGAACTCCTGACCTAGAGCAATCCGCCCAACTCGACCTCCCAGAGAGCTAGGATTACAGGCGTGAGCCACTGCACCCAGCCCATAAATTGGATTTCATTAAAATTAAAAACTTTTGCTTATCAAAAGACACTGTTAAAAGAGTGAAAATGTAAGGTATAGAGTGGGAGAAGATACTTGCAATAGTGTATCTCCCAAAGAATTTATGTACAGAATATATATTTTCCATTAATTAATATGATGACAGACAACTCAAAGAAAGAGAAACACTTGAATAAGCACTTCATTTAAGAGGACATCCAGTTGACTTCTAAGCATACAAACAGGTGTCAAGCATTATTAGTTATCATGAAAGTGAAAATTGAAAGCATGATGAAATACCACTATGTATCTACTCAAATGACAAAATGAAAAAGAACAAAAACTACCAAGTACTGGCAAACATAATTAGCAACTAGAACTCTCATTCACAATTGGAAGGAGTATAAATTAGTACAACCACATTGGAAAACTTTTTGGCTTATCTTGTAGAGCTGAACATTCACAAGCTTTATGAGCTATCAGTTCTACCTTTAAAAAAGAGAAATTCACTCCTACCTGAAAGAAATATGTACAAATGTTTTCTAAAAATACATTTACTACAATGGTCATAACATCATTACCCACAACAATTTCAATCTGGACACAATCATTTTGTCCATCAACATATTCATATATATGTATATATATGAAACACTATGTGGCAATGAAAATGAACAAATTACTGCTACATGCAACAACATGAATGAATCCCCCAAACATAATGTTGAATGAAAGAAGCCAGACACAGAATAGTTCATACTCTATAATTCTGTCCATGTGACATTTTAAAGGCCAAAAGTAATTTGTAGAGATAGAAATTAAGAGAGTGATTTCCTTTATGGGAATGACATGTTTAGGAATGGGTATGAGGAATGCTGCTGAGTTTGCTAATAATGTTCATCATATATTAGTCTAGATGGAGCTATATTGCATATTTATGTTTTAAATGTTTATAAAGCTATACACTTAAAATTTATGTACCATAGTTTATATTACCTTTCAATAAAAAGATTTAAAATCTACAGTGCTAGCGTACTTAAAACCAGAAAGAATTCCTTAAACAACACACACTTCGCTAGTACCAAAAGTTATCTGTGAGCTTAAGGGAAATACCAATGACTCGTTTTCAAGATTGATGCTTCTATAGGACAAAAGAAGGTTTGGAAATTCCTGTATAGATTGCTCTGATTGGTAAAATTCAAGGCTTCAAATAGCTATGGAACATCTGCATTGAGTCTGTCATTTTCCTAGGGCTATAGATATCCTTTTTAGATGATAAAATATTCAGAAATGGGCCGGGTGTGGTGGCTCACGCCTGTAATCCTAGCACTCTGGGAGGCCGAGGCGGGAGGATTGCTCGAGGTAAGGAGTTCGAAACCAGCCTGAGCAAGAGCGAGACCCTGTCTCTACTATAAATAGAAAGAAATTAATTGGCCAACTAATATATATATGGAAAAAATTAGCCGGGCATGGTGGCGCATGCCTGTAGTCCCAGCTGCTCGGGAGGCTGAGGCAGTAGGATTGCTTGAGCCCAGGAGTTTGAGGTTGCTGTGAGCTAGGATGATGCCATGGCACTCACTCTAGCCTGTGCAACAAAGCAAGACTCTGTCTCAAAAAAAAAAAAAAATTCAGAAATGATTTAGAATTAGTAGAATTTTCAGAATAATAAAGTAAGATAATAGTTTATATCATTAAACTATCTATCTAGTCATTGTAGACTGAAATTCTATTTATTTATTTAACTAGAGTGAATAAAATTCTTGTATCTCAGCTGGAGAAGGCTATAGCTACTATAATTTTTCAGCCTAACTGGCAAATATGGCAAATGATGCTGTCAAGGCAGCCTAAACCCTTTTTCTTTGATGGTCTAGTATCTGGCTAAGGATTGGTATTAATAAATGAATGGGATTAATTTGGATTTTGATGTGTGTGAAGAAACAAGGTGATAATCAAGTCTGAGTGAGAAGACATAGACCAGTCTTTGTGTTTTTGGATTATTGGAGTAGGAGCCCTGGGCAGATGGGAGGGGAGTTTATCTGGAAGTCATACAATCTAAGGATAAACTGCTATAATATCTTAGGCAGTGAATTTACTAAGCTAGGAAATTTGTAAAATTTCTTAATATCATAAGGCTAATTTAATATATTACTTTGGAAAAGCTAAGCCAGTAAGGATTTTATTTGGAACTGCATAAAACATTGGTTTTTAGAATGTCCTTGACATATAATTAGACAAAATATGTCACTTCTCTAAGATGAGTAACAAAAAGTTTTCTTTCCAAGAAGATAAGCATTAGATTGGTGGAATTTCTATGTATAAAATGTCATTCCCATCATTAGAGCATGGGATCAATTAATGTGAATTAAATTACACCTGCTTTGTTTGTCACAACTGCTCATTCAATATGTCAGTATGCCATCTTCTTGCTTGGACAGATTTCAATGCATCTTCGTTTTGGTAATGGGCACTGGCTACAAATTTGGTTAATGATCTTATCCAAATATATCCAGATAAATAATAGACAAAAATGCATTGACTATAGCATGCCTGAGTTTCATATGCAAAAAAGCATGTCCTATCTTCACCTACAAAGTAATGGTTGAATGTGTCATTTCAGCAAATTGGACAGTAAATTTCAAGACCTCTACCTTCTACCATCATCTGTGGACCTCAGTCCTCCTCAGCAAAGTCAGGTGCTTCCTTTTTGTCAAAAACGAATGAGGCTTACCTACAGTTACTTGCAACTGATGTTTTTGTATTTAGAGTACCGTGCAATTTATAAACACATTGGTTTATAAATTGGTCTGTAAAGTCAATCCCTTCCATTGACAGACAGTCCCCTTCCGGGATCACATGTGGGTGCTCAGTCTGCAGCACAGAGACTGGGGATGCTTGTGTGCGGACTGTCCCTCTTAGGAAATCTAGACACACACGCGGCATCTCTAGACCCTTGTTAACTTTGCCATAGAGATGAGTTGTAACTGGGGAAACATACCCTGGGTTTTAGAAGCTGAGAACCTAAAATTGCATAGCATATGTCTCCACATCATTGTGATGTGCTTTGTATTTCTGTTGGTCTTATCTGTACCTCTTCCCTTCAATAAAATGTTAAAAATGAAAAAAAAAAACAACCTTATTATTATGAATATTCATACCTTATTATTATGAATATTCATTTACAAAATGCTCATAAGTCACAGAAAATGAATTGAGATGTATAGGCTGTAGTAGAGGGCTCTTGGGTGTACTTCCTCAGTCCCCTACCCAAGCCTATATCCTTACTGTTTCAGCATTCTAGAACTTTCTCACATATTGTGACTTCTATACAAATGGGAAGAGGTAAGAAACTAAACTCCAAAAGAGTTCTCAGCCATTCTTAGCAGAGCAGCAATGTATCAAGGAAGAGCTTGAGTGAAGGATCACATGTGGCTGGGTTCAAATCTCAGCTCCAGTAAATACTTGCTATGAAGTCTTGAGCAAGTTGTTTAACTCCTCAGAGCCCCAGTTTCCCCATCTACACAATCTTTCTCATAAGTTCCCCATGAGAATTGAATAGGATAAAGTATGCAAAGCCATCAATACAGTGTTGGCATTTAATGAGTACTTAGTAAATGGCTGGCTATGTGGGATGAAATCCTGGGTGCACAACTTACTGTGTGTATGACCTTGAGTAATCCCCAAACTTCCCTAAGAAGTGGGTTTCTTATCTGTTAAATGAAATGACCTAGCAGCACCTACTTTCAGGACTGTTGGGAGCAATTAAAGAGATAATATTCAGCTCTCCCCAGGCTACCATAGCCATAGAAAAGACTTATTAAGTGTTAGCTACAATAATTATGCTGCCTATACTTTTCCTTAAAGTAAGTAACATGACATATAAAGCAGGCTACTATTCAGGGCCAGGTACAGTAGCTCAAGCCTGTAATCCCAGCATTTTGGGAGGTAGAGATGAGAGGATAGTTTGAGGTTAGGAGTTCAAGACCAGCCTGGGCAACAAAGCAAGATCTTGATTCTACAAAAAATTTAAAAAATTAGCCGGGTGTGGTGTAGGCCTGTAGTCCCAGCTACTCTGGAGGCTGAGGCAGGAGGATTACTTGAGCCCAGGAGTTCAAGGTTATAGTGAGCTATGACTGGGCCACTACACTCCAGCCTGGGCAATAGAGTGAGATGTTATCTCTAAAGAGAACAAAACAAAACAAAGTAGGCTATTCATTATTTTCTCTTATCTCCATTCCTTACTCAACAAGCTCTAAGAATAGCATTGATAATAATAATAATAAAAAAAATGGGATATGGTTTACAAACTTTCTGTAAACCTAGCTTTTGACCTTAAGAAAACTACTTAACTTCTCATTGCCTCTACTTTCTCATCTGTGTACTAGGGAAAATAGCAACTATTTCTTGAGGCTATTGTAAAGAACGAATATTAAGGAATAAAAGGTAAAGCTCATAGAACAGGATTTGGTGTACAGTAAGTACCTTACTAATATTAGCTTTGAAAACTGCTTTCACATATATAATCTCATTTGACTGTGTAAGGTGTTTTTCTAGGCAAGACTCTTCGGTAGATGTTTTAATACTAAGACATAGTGAACCTTTTAAAAAACCTACACAAATAGAGGTCAATCTAGGCCACCTAAACATTTCTTTTGAACTGGTTTTGGCATGCACAAGTCAGTGTGATTTGGAGGGTGCTGAATAGTCCTCATGCCTAAACATGATCCTTCTCCACCTATCTGTCAGGCCTCAAAGTCAGTAACAATGCAAGTACTTCTGGATCATCTCCAGTTTAAACCACATCAATCATTAACATTTGAGCGTAGATGAATTTATTAGGACATCGCCTGAAAGTTCTGACAGGGGACATGGGGGCTTTGGATAAAGCAAAGCAACTTGAGAGCCTGAAGACAAAACATCCAAGTGCCTAAAGAGGGAGACAAGGACACTACAAAGGGAAAAAGACCTAAATTGGGAAGCTAAGAATGCTAGATGACACATGTCACCTACTTAGCATGTTTGCCTGTGGCTGACCCCAAATGTCATCTCCTTCCTGATGGACAGACTCCCTAACTGTGTTGGCAGCTGCTCTGAGGATGTTTTGGCTCCCTCACTACAGAAAAGGTGGTCTTATCGTATCCCAGACCCTTGAGATGAGATATGTGCTATGCCATTGAAGGCCAAAATGTGCTTAATTAATTTCTGATACCATGTCATCAGACAAAAACTGCAATTCGAAAATAAATCTTAAGTAAAATGAGGATGACAAGTAGGCCTGCTGTGCTTTGGATATATTGCTTAAAATTCTCATCCATTCAACTCTAAGAATTGCTTGGAAAATAGAAGAAAATTCCAATGCTACTTTTATATGCCCTGACTCAAGAGCTCCAGATTTTTCACTGGACAAGTGGGTAATGCTGTGCTAGAGCACAGTGGCTGTCGCCTTGCAAGTTAATGTGGAGGGTCTTTATGGGAAGTTGCACTTGTTTTGGCTGTTGTAGAAGAATCAAAAGAACTAGGTATAGTTTTTCCTTTCTCTATGTTTGCTGTACCCTCAGAAGATGACCTCTATTTAGATTCTAGTTGGAGAGGAGGACCACTAGAGAGGAAGAAGATGAGAGTATGGAAAGAAAAGGCAAAGGTGGTTGGCATAAGGAAAAAGTGTAAGTGTCCCTCCCCAAGACTGAGAAAGGACCAGATATTTAGAGGTCCTTTCCTATGTTCCATGAGAACAACATCTGTGTGTCTTTTTATTACTGTATTGACATCAACCAGCAGAATACCTGGTAGATGGACTCTCAACAAATATTAAGTATATTTTTTGAGAATAAGTAAGTGGAATAACTAAGTGAAAATTTTGCAAAATTTAAAAGACTTAGTTGAATCCAAATTTTGGTTCTGATACTTATTGAGTGAAGCTTTGGTGTAGGAAAGAATTTCTCAACCTTGGCACTAAAGTGTTGACATTTTATCTAGATACTTCGTGTGTGTGTGTGTGTGTGTGTGTGTGTGTTTGAAAGTCTTTCTGTATGTCCTAGAATGTTTATCAGCATCCTTGGTCTCTGCTCAGATTGTGTCAGAAAAAAAATCAAACATCAGAAAATTAGAGCTGAATTTTGTATGTGAAGTTGTTTTTCCACAAGTGATTTCTTTGAAACTGAGGTGATTGTTAAATGGGACTATGTGGTTTTCTGAGTTCACCTGTCAAATAACCTTATAACGAAATTTTGTGTGTATGGAGTTTGCTGATATGAGGCAGTGATAATTTAAAAAGAACATTGGACTCAGATTTGTAAGATTGAGGATTGAATTCTGGCTTTGCTACTTACCACTTTTGTGACTTCTAACTTCTAATTTTTCTGTCTCTCAATTTTCTTGTCTGTATTTGGGAAATAATTAAAAATACTTCTCAAATATTTGTGAAAATTAAATTACATGAAAATGCCTATTCATTCATTCCTTTTTATACCTACATCAATTATTCCTGTTATGCACTGAATATCTTTTAAAATACAAATGTCCCTGAGAGTAGTAACTGAAGATGAGAAGGCATATGAAAATGGTATAAGGGTGAGGAGGCCAAAACTAAATTTCTCCTCCTTACTCATAGTTCACCTGTGGATATGGATATGTGTGCATACATGGAACATATAATATTTGCTAAACAGCCATAGCTGAAAGATTCTTTCCATGTTTAGACTTGTCAGGAAAGTTCAGAGGTTGAAGAATCTAGAGTCAGAGTAGATTAGTCTAGAAATCATGAGTATAGTCTTGGAGGCAGAGAGAGGCCTGACTTGGTGGAAATGGTACTTTAACCAACAAGAACGTATCCTGATCAGTTTCCAGTGCTCTCTGGCCAAGCAAGGACTTGTGGGTAGGTGGAGATCCATGGTGTTTTGGAATCTTGACTCTGTCACTAAAGGTATGGGGTGGACCTGAGAAGACACTAATTTCTGTGCTAGGCAGGTCTTGGCATTCTGATGAAGAAGAAGATGGCAGGTATAGTTCTATGTCGCCAACCTTGGGTATGTCTTGTCTAGTCTTACCAGAAATTCAAATACTGAAAACTTGATAATGAATGAACAACTGCTAAAGTATAGATTTGGGGTTATACTTATTTAGTTTTACATATTGATTTATGGTCCTGGTGAACTTTCAGGAGACGTATAGTCTTGTATAGTGACATACTTCATCCTGTATCTTTCTTCGATCTTGCAATTCAGTTAAGTTCTTTATTCTAATAAGTTAAAATAAAATTTAGAAATATTCAAAACCTAATCTATAGCTTGAAAATTATGGTCTGGGAAATAAGAGTATTGTATAGCTACCATGTCACACCTAGAACTGTCCAGTAATGCAAGCACCTCTATTGAGATTTGAAAAAAATAAATTGGAAGGGTGGCTCACCATACCAGCCCACAGTAGCAAGGCTGGTCCATCAGAATCACCTGAGAAAGCTTTAAAACTACTGCACTTCCTGGAGAGATTCTGATTTAATAGATCTTGGGTGAGACCCAGTAATCTTTATTTATTTTTTTACTTAAAAACATCTCCAAGGTGACTTTAATGCGCAGTATGTTTTTATGAGAAGTACTATAAAAGAAAATTTTAGATGCTTAGAAATTTTCATTTACATTGTATTTGATGTTTCTTAAGTGGCCCAGTGAATCTTTAACAAGTTTTTAGACTAGTTGCTTTAGAACTCAAATTTCTGCATGGCAGTTTTATTTTTCTTATGTACCTGAGAAATCAACCATATTCATTTGTTAGAATATAAATTCATAAACCTCAAAGCAGGGAGCTAGGTTTTGCACTTCACGTTTATGACTCTGCTTCACCTAATATGCCTCTGATATGATTATAAGCCCTTCATCCATAGCAAAGTATTCTCTGCATATTTTGAAAGTTGAATTTTACATTCCTATTTTTGGCTCATTTTGTTCCTGCCTGTTATGGTGCAATGACCATCTGCCTGCAGGAGTGTGTAAGCACGAGGTACCACCTGCATGTTCAGTGGCAACTCTTTCCCTTCCTATGATAAATAGAAAGAGTCTGGCAGAAAGGGGCGTATATAATAAGTGCTATTGTGAATCTCCCCTGAATGTCTATTTTGGCTCATCCCACTCATATAGCTGAATGATTATGATAAAATGAAAAGATCATGAGCTTTGGATCTGGATTTGAATTCAAGCTTTGTTGTTTCATTCATTAGACAGACATCTTCTGAGTGTCTACTATGTGTATGCAGAGGGTATTCTAGAATACATGAGACTGTGTCTTCAAGTAACTCATAGGCTTGCCTGTGGGAAACAGACAAGTAAGCAATTATTATACAGGGTGATAATTGTCAGAAGAGAGGGGAGCACAGTCTGAAGAGGGAGATGTAATATAAATTTGGTGTTGAGAGTTGGCCTGGATGGGAGGGTATGGGAATTTTTAGAGAGTCTTCCTGAAGAAGGTCTGGTCTTAGTGTAAATTTCACAGAAATTTTAAGCTAAGTGAGAGGGAGTGTGGTGTATTTCAGTCCACACAAAAATGTGTGTGGTATATTGAGGAAAGACAAGTAGCTTTGAACCAATGAAGAAAATGAAGAGAAAAAGGATAACAGGCCAGGCTAGAGAACTTGGCAGAAGCTACATTATTAAAGCTGGTGGACTGTTCTGAAGGCAATGGAGCGTGATTAAGTGGGAGTGACACAATCAGATTTGCATCTTAGGTCACTTTGAGAAGGAACATGACTGTTAGCATCCTGTTGGGGTAACTAAGGTAAAAAAAAAGGTAAAAAAAAAAAAGAGGAGCTTAATTATGCAGAAGATCAAACATTTTCAAACTCTTAATTACCTGTAACAGAGTACAGACGCAGTGGTGCTGGTGATGGTAGTGAGGAAATGGATTTTAGAGTTATTTAGGAAGTTACCTTGACTGGACTTTTATCCTTAATCACAGGCATGTGTAAAGGAGAGCTACTAAATTAGGCTGCCCTGCAGTTTTCTGGCTCAAGAAATGGGGCGAAGGGCATTGTCCTTCCCCGGTTTAGAGAGCATAGGAAGAGGAACACTTTTGAGGGAGCGTGTTCTAAATCCACTGCTCTTTGAAAGGCCTTTTGTCAAAGGCTTACGCTAAGCCTTCAGATGGCATGAGCTGAATTTTCCGTGTATCGTATTGCTAAAAGCAAAAATAACATGGACTCATCATCACTGAAGCAAAATTTATTAAGATTATTTAGATTATATGTGATGCAGCAGATATATACTATATAGTAAATTGCATGTAATATAATGCCTTTTTCTATGCCACTGCTTAGGAACTTAAGAAATTGGCTGAAGAAGAAATTATTAATAGAAAGAGGAGAAGACTGGTGCTTGGGTAGCAAGTAGATGCACCTTCAAACCTGGGAACTTTCCCAGGGATGTGTAGGAATTAGTTGTAAAATGTCTATGAATTAAATGTTGTCACATGTCCATTGACAAATCTGAACAGATACCAGGGCCTGCCCAATTTCCAGCAAGCTAAGAAGTAGTCTGTGAAGTCAGTTTGGGGCGTGGCATCAGACAGCTTGGAAAGTCTGGGATTTTGACCCTTAGCAGGATCACAAGTGGGTATGAGCCATACTAGGGTGGATAGCTGGTAGATAACTTTACCTATGTGAGGCTTGTGCCCTTATCTTCATCAGTGACCTTATCTTAGCATTGCTTCTGGGAGCCATATTGATTTCCCAGATGATAGGGGCCCATTTTTTAGTGCAAACATTGAAGATATGTAGGCTTAGGGAGAGATTCAAGGAACAATTGAGAATATAGGTCTAAAGTTCAAGATGACTGGGCTAGGTATTTAGGGAGACTCACATATATGTCTTTTGAATCTTAAATTGACTATTTTTGAGATCTTGGACTCAACTTTTTTTCTCAGTGTTTTAAATAATAGACCATCATCTACCAAATATAATGTTATAAAGTCATTTGAAATGCTACTATAGTTTTACCATTTTAAGTCCAAATACAGTTAAGCTAAGAAGACTAATACTTGCATTTGTAAAGCCCTTATAGATTTTGACGTTGTATAGGCAATAAAGTTCTCAGGTAACTGAACTATTTTGCAAGTTGAGAAGCTTAATTATGTGAGGCAGGAGGGTCGCTTGAGCCCAGGAGTTTGAGGTTGCTGTGAGGTAGGCTGACACACCATGGCACTCTACCCGGGGCAACAAAGTGAGACTCTGTCTCATAAAAAAAAAAAAAAAAAAAAAAAAGAGGAGCTTAATTATGCAGAAGATCAAACATTTTCAAACTCTTAATTACCTTGAAATGTTTGTAGAGTTTACTGCTTAGTAAACCTTTACATATGCAGGCACTATGTTTTGTGTTATATATAATCAAGCAAAAAAAACATATAGCCTAATCTTCTAGAAGTTTATAGTCCAATAAATAGGAAAGATAAGACAGAGATATGAATATTCCAAATGAAAAGATATGAGGGAGATGTTACATGTGCCAATATAGCTTACCAAATTGTTATGTGTAGGCTACTTGGTACCAAATATTACTAACATAATCAGGAAATTTACATGTGGAACCTCAATCTTGTTAATTAGTGATTGATAGATAAAAGAGGCATTTATTACTTTTTTTACTCTGATATTATTTCAAAATTTAAATAGATCTATTGTAAATATTCACAATGAAAATAACAAGACTAAAACGGAGCAAAAAGCCCAACATCATGTTTTTCCAGTTTCAGGCTATCTTTACTTTATTCTCACATCCACATGGGCAAATGATATTGCAACCTTTTAGGTTAAGTTATCTTGAACTTCAGCTAAATTTTAGCTGACAACTGGTAAAACACTTTTGAGAGTTCACACTGCTTAAGAGTTCCCAGTCAAACTTCTCCCTCCCAAGTAATGGCCTGTATGGAAAGACCTTTAATGTTGAATTATATCCTGGCAGCTTTGCCAGCAATGTGAAAATTATCATTTCCTTTTCAGGACAGGCCTTACAATGGAAGATTGGTAGTATAATTTATACAAATAAAGGCTTATCATTTTGATAAGAACAATTTCTTCAGTTCTTTTAGAGACCATGCAATGACTTTATTCCTAATTTCTCTTCATTTGTATATGCTTTTAATTCTTGTTTGTGACCAATAGACAAAAAAATCCATTTAATTGTACTTTTTATAGTGGCTATGTCTGCATAGAGCCCAGCGCGATTGGTCAGAGAGAAGGATTTGGTAGTCTTTCAGGCTAGAAGAAATTTTTATTAAATTCCTGTTTTCTCTTTAGACTATTTTTCTTACCTTTTAGCATGACTTGTAATTTTTTTGTTGAAAGCCAGACCTGATGTGTTAGTAAATAGCCTGTTATCATGAGATTTTATGTTAATCTGGCTAGGAGTTGGGTTGTGTTTAATTTTTGCACTAGCTGTGGGTACCAGAGGCTTCGAATTCTTCTAGTGTCCTAATATATTTGTCTGTTGACTTAGGGCTTCCCTCAGAACTCACCCTCAGAGAGAGAGTCTATGTCCTGAATCTGTGATTCGTTGTTATTATATTGCAGCCCTGTAAGTGTGGTAAAAGGATATGGAGGAGGGGATTTTGATTAAATCTTGATTTTTTAAGGCAGCGGTCCCCAGTCTTTTTGCCAGCAGGGACCAGTTTCACAGAAGAAAATTTTTCCATGGACTAGGGGTGGGGAAGATGGTTTGGGGATGATTCAAGCGCGTTACATTTATTACATTTGCAGCCACTCTCCAGCACTAGCATCACCACCTCAGCTGCACCTCAAATCATCAGGCATTAGATTCTCATAAGGAGCCTATAAACCTAGATCCCACGCATGCGCAGTTTACAGTAGGGTTTGCGCTCCTACAAGACTCCAACCTGCTGCTGATCTGACAGGAGGCGGAGCTTATGTGGTGCCAGCGACAGGGAGTGGCTGTAAATACAGATGAAGATTTGCTCACTCAGTCTCCACTAACCTCCTGTTGTGTGGCTGGGTTCCTAACAGGCTGTGGACTCGTACCCTGGGGGTTGGGACCACAGTTTTAAGGGACTGTATCTCTGGTTCTTCACAAGTGTTTTTTAGCCACTTTCTCCCTCTTCAGTGAGGCAGGAAGGTTGGAGAGGGCTGGAGAGGGAGAAATGCCCCTTCCTCCAGGTAAGATAAAGCTGCGGAAAAGTTTATTCTCATCTCGTGGAGAATTGCTCTTTGTTCAGGAGAACAGTATGGGTGATTATCCTTCCTTCCCAGACAGACTCTCATCTGTGGCTCTCTGGATTCACCTGACTCTCCAGATTACAGGTGAACTTATTTCTCTGGTTGGCTCCAGAAAAGTCACTTACTTTCAGTTCAGCTTTTTCTTTTTGTAAGGACAGGTGTGATGATCTCCAAGCTCATCACATGTTGGAGGTGAAACTGAAGTCCTGCTGGTAGGCTTTTGTAGGAAAAATGACTGGACATAATATGGCTGAGGAATAGAGTAGGGAGGGGATTTTCAGTCTTGGAGTGAGTGTGCTTGAAGTATGTTAACGGAGGTGCTGTTAGGAAGATTTGAGTGCATTTTCGGAGCTAATTCAACACTGCCTATTGGGGGCTTAGGTGGATCTCCACAAGAGAGAAAGATTGCATAGAGCAGTAATTTCATGAAGGTGAGAGTAGAATTACTGGGAGAAACTACTGATCTCCTCATCTAAAGGAGATAATCACACCTTATATTGACCATCATCTTAATCGTTAACCTCCAATGGCTAAGAGACAAAAAAACTGGGCAATGTCAGAGAGAACATTTATTCCCCATTTCTGTGTCATTCCAGGCAGCTCTATTATTACAGATTTATACTCTGTATCTATCTCTGTCCTCTCATTCTTCTCTAGGTATGAAAGAATGACTCATGCTTGATGAGTTTGAGAGAGAAACCAGGAATGGATAGTTTATTCCTGTCACTCCTTTTGGGAGCCAGTTACCTATAGAAAGCACCATTCTGACCTGCCCCTGCAAGCTATTTAAAGGGTCAACCCCTAACCCTCGGGATAGCCCCGCAGTGTTCCATGCTACTTGTAATTCTGGCAAGCCTGCCTGTTTCTGGTTTTGTAATTCAAAACTGTATTGTCATTCTCGACCTAAGCCCTGTCATCCAAATTAGGCTTTATCTGCAATAAAAAGGATATTATGACTTTTATCTGCATGACTATTTTTTAATATATTCTTATTTCTGAATACTTTTTGATTTACAGAAGAGTTTAAAAGATAGTATAGAGAGTTCCTGTGTATACCTGGCACAGATTCCCTAATTCTTAACACCTTACATTATCATGGTAATTTTGTCACAACTAAGAAACCAACATGGATACATAAGTAGTAACTAAATTCCAGACTTTATTCATATGTCACTATTTTTCAGTAATGTCTGTTTTCTGTTCCAAGATCAATTTAGTCATCAATTCCTCTAGAACATTTTCTGAGACACTTCTTGTTTCTCATAATTTTACAGTTTTGAGATGGTAAGTTATTTTATAGAATGTTCAATTTGGGGTTGTTTGATGTTTTCCTCATAGTTAGATAGGGACTATGGATTTGGGGGAAGAATACCACAGGAGTGAACTGCCCTTCTCATCACATCATTTCATGGTACATGATATCTACAGGTCTTATCACCGATGATATACACCTTGATCACCTGGTCAAGGGAGTGTTTTCCAGATTTAGCCCCTGTAAAGTTACTCTCCCTACCCCCCTTTTCCATACTCTAATCTTTGTTGTTAATTCACTGATCACAGCTCAAAAAGGGATGATGTTTAAATAGTTTTGGTCTCATTTTACAGTTAGTTTTTAAATCAGGCAGAGCAGAGAGTTGATATTTATCAGGCCATATGAAATCCCAACATTAGCAAATATCCACTTGCTGGTTACTAGCAGGATTAGTCTGAAACAGGTCCATTAAGTGGACAGCAAAGGCATCTGGGATCAGATGAACAGGAGTGGACTTCAAAGACAGGGGTTTCTCTGAGGTGAGCAACTGACCAATGAGTGGCAAGTGGTACAACACAGGACCTAGAGGCTAGGACCAAGATGAGAGGCTGTTTGTTTCCACTGGAGGATTTCAGTACACTGAGCATCAATTGAAGAATACAACATTGGCTCAAACTCACACCAGGTAATCCGTTCCTCAGTGAGTTGCACAATTGAAAATAATCAATTTTTCTCTTTTGCTCTATATGGAAACGCAGTGTTCTTTTGCTTTTCACCACATGCATGTGTGACTGATGGCCAGGAAAAAACAAATGAATTAAGTTTTAAGGGCAATCTTAGCCCCTGGGTCACCTTTGCTAAAGAAAGATAAGTGGGTGAGTGAAAAGACAAATTGAAAACCTCATATTGTCAACAAAGTTATCTCAGTTTAGACCAAATACCAAGGAAACTAATTTAATTTAGTGTTGTTTTCATTCTGAAGCTCTTTTACTCCATAGGTTATTGCTACTGTAAAACTTGATGTTATCTGTAGCCTCTTAAATCAATGAAAAAGAGGCTTAAAGGTGGGCTACTGGCTTGTTAGTTGTAGATTTCTCATCTTGTTCCATTTTTCCAAATAAAATATCATAAATTTTTATACTTTTTCTTCACATTATTTTTTAACATATGTATTTGTCAAAGTGTATATCTGAAAAGAAATGGCTGCATAGATAAGAGGAAGAAATCACTCATATTTAAATAAGTGAATAGTTAAGGTGCTAAACCTAGAAACACTTAAATTCACTGGATTTGCTAATATTTTCCTAGAATTTTCTATTTTGTTTATAATATCCTTAGAGAAGATATATGTACAGTTATATGTACATATATGACTTGTTATGCTCATTTTAACTTTTTTTATTATATAAGCAATTCATGTGCACTGTAAAAAACAGAAAAATACAGAATAGTAAAATGAAGACTATCCTGAAACTATATTTTTGTCAACAAATATTTATGAACCATCTATTATGAGACTTCCTCTCCTTGCTAGGGATACAGCAGTGAACAAAATAGAGAAAAACACTTGCCCTCATAAAACTTTCGTTCTAGTGGGAAGAGTAAGAGTAAAAAAAATGTATGTTTTTAAGGATTTAATAAGTGCTATGGAAAAAACAAAACCCTGGTGGCAAAACAGGAGTGTATATGGGAAAGTGCAGCATTTTATAATAGGGCTATAGAGGAAACCTCACTGAGAAAGTGACGTTTGAGGAAAGACTGAAGGAGTTGAGGGAGAGAGCCACATGTGAGCCCCGGGGGCAAGAACATTCAGAGAGAATAAACAAGTACAAAGGCCCTTAGCTGTGGCTTTCACAGGGAGTGGGTTGGGAAGCGTAGGAGAGTTTAAGCAGAGGAGAGCTTTAGTGAGCTAAGTTTTTGAAAGATCACTTTAGCTGCCTTGTGAGAACAGGCTTAGCAGGGCAAGGATGAAGGCGGATAGACCAGCAACATGGTTCTTGACTAAGGTAAGTACTCCGATATCAGATTGATGATATCGTTGTTGATCATGGAACTAACAAGGATTCCAGAGGATTTGATATGGAGTATGAGAACAAGGGAGAAGTCTGATGGCCACTGTTCAAATTGGTTAAGGTTAACCCTCCTCTGCCTCTGCCTACTTACGCACATAAAACTTTCAAGTACTGAAGGCAAGGGAAAAATGGAAAAGAACAAAACAAAACAGTGATATGAACCTTGGTGGTGAAGGTCCATATCCCCCAACAAGGTCAATAGATGAAGATTTGCTAAGATTTGCACTTCCCATGGACAGCAGCAGGGAAACAGCTGGAGACCTATTTGGAGGACCACGTGGCTGGTGAGCCTTTCCAAGTCCTGCTCACTACGAGTTCCCTAGGAGCTGCTGAGTGATTTTTATATTGCTTTAGAAAACTGGCAGAATGCAGACCTAGGAAAGTATCTCATTCCCTCTCAGTTTTCTCTGCTGAACACCTTTTATTAAAGGGAAATCTGTAAACGTAGATATTTCCCCAGACAATTAAAAAGTAAGAATAAAAGAGTTCGCACAGAAAATATGGGGAAAGATTTTTGGCTCTGACTCAACTATTTGATGAGCTGATTTTAGAAATAGTATTTTATTTGTATTTCTTATATATTTCACACACATTGGAAAAAAGTAGTGACAAGCTGTACAATTCAGTTAAGGAAAGAATTTCTTCCACTATTTGTGTTCCTGCATCTCGTCTATCTCCTATTGACTGAACGTTGCTTCATTTTCATCTTTTCTCTTCCTGTGGCTTTCTGGTCCTCTTTTAAGGACACCAATGAATATGCCAAATATTTTCTAAAGTATTCTGTGTACATTTCCTCTTTTGGTTCTCTTTCCCCAGTGTGCATCATTTGGTATGTTTTTGTTTGACTCATCCTCAAATAAAAACAAATCTATTGAACCTGATAATTTACCAGTGAAGAGGGTTTTTGCACAGAGAGTGTCAACAATTTGCCTCGGGTCCCCTTCTGTCTACTTGGATGAATCAATTCCCTACTCATTCTACAGCCGAAAGGGAGACAAATGGGCTGGCTCCTAGCTCCATATCCAACAGTCTTTCATTTGTTTTAGCTTTATGGGCCTAAAATAAGATAATCTCCTGCTTCCACCATCTGAACAGATGGGATGCACAAAAGGCTACAATTTCCAGGATTCGCTGCTACCAGATGGTTTCAGTCTTTGTCCCCATGTACCATTCTTTATTTGTGGGGAATACACATTCCAGCCTGTAATATGCCACTACATGTCTTGTACATACTCTTACTGTCATTTTGGGGGGTATTACCATCTCCGAATGCTTGTGGAAAGAGGTACATGAAAAGCCTTGATTGTCTCCAAATCCATCTCCATGAACTAAAAAGCCCAGATGCTTTTCTTCTCGATGTTTGGGTATTACCAAAGCTGTATGGCAGGTGCTCTTTTGCTGTTGCTGCTGGGTGCTTGGTGCTTGGTGCTTGGGCACCTATTTTTGAAAATACTTTTGATGCAGCTATCATTTAAAAAATGAGTCAAAATAGACTTCTAGGTGCGGGTAACTTTGATGATTGCTTCAATAAAATGTTACAGAGGCCATATTGGTGAGAAGCCCACAGTGAACCACCTGGTTCCCTTGTTGTTGACATCACTCCCTTCCAAAGCAGAGACCCATGTATTATATTATACTCCTTAGAAGTATGCCATCGATACGTGCAATTCCCCAATCTGTTTTTCCAAACAGGAGACAGATTTGGCAGAAGTATGTCAGAGCTTCAGATGTCTTTCATCCTTCATTGCCTTTCTCCCTAAAACTTACTAATAGAAATATGCTGAAATATGAGCAGCAGCGGCTCATGGTCTTTGGGCTGATGTTAGTGGAAAACCACTAAGTCTCCTCTGTCTAGCCCAGCCATGTTTGTCAACAACCTGACATTAACTTCTTTCTGTCTAGTAGTTTTCTTTCTGCCAACGTTACAATCATGAAATCCTAATCAGTTACCTGGTTTTCAGTGGTGCTATGAGGTTTCCACTTTTCTGGTGTCTTTCTAGTCATGCAAAGTAAAATGCTGCCCAGGGGTGACTTTTACGATTCCATAAAGGAATGAAGGTACATGATGATCAGGTTTTTACTGTACCCTTTGGATTCATTCCCAGATATGTGGGCTAACTTTCACTAGTGCCCAAGGGAACATTCTGTATTTTAAGTGTCTTCTTCAGGTAGAACTATTCTTTCTATAGACAGTTGAATCCCAGGCCTTGTGATTTCATTTGCCTCAGGCAGAAATCAAGTATCGTTTTACCAGGTTCTTTCCAGAAACAATTCTATTTTGTGTAAATATCCCCCACAGTGACTCTTTTCTATCCTGGATTTTTTGCTGGATTTATCTCATATCAGTTATTATACTCTTTTCTGGCATATGTCGAGACTCTCCTACTTGGTTGAAAGCACTACTATTTTGCATTCCTACTTTCTTTAAGCCAATGATTCTTGAAGTATGGTCAATAGACCAGCAGAATCAGCATCATCTGTGAATTTGTGAGACATGTTAATTCTTAGGCCCACCCTGACCTACTAGATAAGAAACTCTTAAGGTGGGGCCTGTTTTTATAAGTCCTTCAGGTGATTCTGATGCATGCTGGAAACACAAAGAAAACAACTTTGTAAATGTTTATTCTCCCAAGAATGTTAGCTCTGTTGGAGGTAGGAAAAGGATGAAGGGTGGCTGAAAGGATAAACACGAAAAGGAAAATAGTCTGAGGGTTTTTGATATGCTAGTCTTGTTTAAGAACTACAACTCCAGACTGCTTCCCTTTTATCAGCTTTAAGACTAGCCCATATAACCAGCTGGCCTTGTTCTTAGTAACCATCTGTCAATTTGTTGTGTCGTTAGCATTTCCAAAGTGTACTTTACACTAGATAAGTTTTCATCTACCAGGGAAATAGCAATTATTATAGACCATCACCATGAAATTTGGTGAGAGGCAATATTTTTGCACTATTTTCTATTTTCTCTATTCTTTAAAATCTGTTGACATACACTTTATGAAAAAGACACCTGCACTCGAATGTTTATAGCAGCACAATTCACAATTGCAAAGCTGTGGAAACAACCCACGAGCCCATCAATTCATGAGTGGATTAATAAAATGTGGTATATGTATACTATGGAATACTACTCAGCTTTAAGAAACAATGATGATATAGCACCTCTTGTTTATTCCTGGATAGAGCTGGAACCCATTCTACTAAGTGAAGTATCTCAAGAATGGAAAAGCAAGCACCACATGTACTCACCAGCAAATTGGTATTAACGGATCAACACCTAAGTGGACATATAGGAGTAACATTTATCGGGTGTCGGGAGAGTGGGAGGGGGGAGGAGGGGATGGGTATATACAACCACAACGAGTAAGATGTGCAATGTTTGGGGGATGGACACGCTTGAAGCTCTGACTCGAGGGGGGAGGGGGCATGGGCAATATATGTAACCTTAACACTTGTACCCCCATAATACACTAAAATAAAAAAAAATCTGATGACATAGACCATCAGAGGCATCATGAAACCACTTATATCTGGTTAAAATCTGCTCTTCATCATTATATAACCTAATGATACAGAATTAGTGAGAACTAGCTTTACCTGCTGGTTAGCTATTCTTTTATAATTGCATTATTTATGCTTGCTTTTACAATGAAGAAAAGTTAAATTGTCATAAATCTCTTAATCTTAATAAGAAGCTTTAATGAGCAAGGTAAGCCTTGCAAATTAGAAGCCTAATTAGAAGCATTCTTAATTAGAAATTTCAATTCTAATTGCATGAACCTTTTTTTTAGGCTGGCAAAGAACAACCTGTTCAGCCAGTTGGTTTTATGCTGATTACACGAAGTATGCAATTGTAACCCAGCAACACACACACAAAAGCCAGGAAAATTGGACCAGTAGATAAAAAAAGACAACCATCAGCCCAAGCTGGGTGCTCTGCATGCATGCCTTATATTTCTTTTTCACTTTCCCTGTTTTCTTTTTGTTACCAGTTGTCTACCACCTGCAACATATTATCTTGAAAGAAGAAAATAAAAACACTTGCTCCCAAATATACTGCTTTTTACATAACCCAAAGATGTGTTAAAAAAAAGTTAAGGTTGGCAGTGCTTAAACATAATATTCTGCAAACTGATCGAAATGCTCTTAGGAACTTTCTAACTTTCCTATATCTAGAACTACCAGGGTGATTTTTGAATATCTTAGGGCCTATCTCATGCAAAAAGTTTATTCCACAAAGGTTGTATTCAGCTGTTGAATTATTTGGAGCTGAAAAAAGTTCCATTTGCTAAGGGATATACTTCAGGCTAAAGGGAAATAATAACATCTTGAAATTCAGATTTAAATGAAGGATTAAAGAAAACTTGAAATGGTAAATTGGTGGGCAAATATAAAAGAGTATGTGGTCTTATAATTTACTTGAAAAACAATTGCCTATGTAAAGAAAACAATACTGTAAAATAATGTTTGTTAACACATGAATGTAAAGGTTATAATAGCAATTACACAAAAATTAAGTGTGGATGGATAAATGAAAGTACGTTCTTGAAATATGTGACATTATTCAATTTGAGAAAGGAGAGTGTAAAGTGTTGTGGTAGGCTGAATAATGGTCTCCCAATGATGCCTATATCCTAATCCACAGAATCCTGTGAATATCCTTTTACTTACATGGTAAAAAGGACTTTGAAGTTGTGATTAAGAATTTTGAGATGGAGAAATTATCTTGGACCTTTTAGATGGGTCCAATGTAGTCACAAGGGTCCTTAAGAGAGAAGCAGGAAGCTCATAAACAGAAAAGATGTGAAATTGGAAGCAAAAGTCAGAGAGGAGAGGGCTTTGCTGGCTTTCAAGGTGGAGGAAGGGGCCTTGAGACAAAAAATGTAACTGATGCCTAGAAATTAGAAAAAGTAAGAAAATGGATTCTTTTTTACAGCCTTCAGAGAGGATATAGGCCTGAAAATACTTGATTTAGCCCAGTAAAACTAATTTTTAAAGTTTTAAATTTTAGGAGTTTTTTTGGGTGGTAATTTCTTGCAATAGCAATAGGAAGCTAACTCAGGTGTGAAGTAGGAAGCATTAATATTTCCAAGCTCCTCTAACTTTGTGGGATTCCACCTTTAAACCCTGTTCCATGAGCAGATATGATAGGAGAAACAGAAGAGTGAATTAGGAAATGTGAAATATCAGATGTGAAATATGATATGTGAAAAGAAAAGTATTGATTATAGTCTCTGACAAAATAAGAATGCAAAATGTTAGTTATAGAACAAATAAAACAAATAAAATGATATATAAGAATCCAATATAAGAAATAATATGTAATACTAACATATATTTGATTACTAAAATATAGAGTGAGAAAGAGCAAAAGAGGAATAACAACAACGAAAGAATCAAAAGGACATAGCAAGATGATAGACTTACACTTAACCATATCAACAATTACATTAAATGCAAATGGATCAAATAACAGAGCATCTAAATTCATGAAGCAAAAACTAAATTAATTAAATAAATTTACAGTTACAATAGACTATTTTAATCATTTCATTGTAATGATATATAATACTATGTAGACAAAAATTTAGAAAGAATAAAGAAGATTTGAAAAGCACAACCACCTTAAATGTCTAGTTGACATTTATAGAGCATTACACATAATTTTAAAATACATATTCTTCTATAGTACATATTTAGAATATAAATTATATGATGGTATAAAAAGTTTAATAAAATATCTCAATAAATTGCAAAATATTGAAATCAAACAGTGCATATTCTCTGATCAGAACAGAATTAAAAATCAACTGTAATAAGATACCTGGATAATTCCACAAGAAATGGAACTTAGGTCTCATATTTCTAAACAAACTGCAGGATAAGAAGATAATCATAAGGAAAATGAGAAAAATTTTCAAACTGATAAGGGGCACATCAAATTTGTGGGAGGGGGCTATAACAGTACTTAAAGGAAAATATATAGCTCAAAATTCCTATTTAAAGAAAAAAGGTTGAAAATGTGTTTTTCTACCTAAATAATCTAGAATCAGATAGGAAAAATTAAATTAAAAATAAATACAAGGAAATTACTGATAAAAATAAGAGTAGAAAACAATGAAATAAAAGATAGACAATTAAGAATACATAAAATAAACCAAAATTTGGTTCTTTGAAAAAAATTCAACAAAATTGCTAAACCTATAGTTAGACTAATCAAGAAAAATAGAAAGCAGAAACAGATTGCAGTATCAGGAATGAAAGTGGATTTACTACCTCAGATTCTACAGATGCTAAAATGATAACAAGAGTACATTGTAAAAAAACTGCAAGATAGTAAATTTGACATCTTTCATAGAATGGATAAATTTTTTGAAAGAAATAAATCACCGGAACTGATGCACAAGGAAACAGAAAATCTGTATATCTTTGTATGTTAAAGAAATTGAATTTGTTTTATAATTACAACATTTCTGCAAAGAAAACCAAGAATAGATCCAGATAGTTATCCTATCAGTCATTTAAGAAGGAGCACACATATACACCTTTCAGGAAAGAGTGAAGGAAGAAAACCTTTCCCACTCATTTTTGATAAGCCCAGCATATCCCTGATATGAAAGTCTTACAAAAAATTTGTAAGAAAACAAAACTACAGACAGGGCTCAAGTGGTTCTCTTGCCTCAGTCTCCCAAGTAGCTGGGATTACAGGTGCACACCACCACTCCTGGCTAATTTTTCTATTTTTAGTAGAAGATGGGGTTCGCTCTTGCTTAGGCTGGTCTTGAACTCCTGACCTCAAGTGATAGTCCATCCCAGCTTGGCCTCCCAGAGCACTAGGATGACAGGAGTGAGCCACCATGCCTGGCTGCTGTATCAGTTCTTTAGGTAACCTTTAATTCAGTCAAGCTGACACCAAAAGGAACCATCACATCACTAGTAAGAAAATGAATAGGCAAGCCACAAACTTTGGGGCTTTTTGGGAAATGTTTGCAATACATACATTTAACATATGATTTTATTCAGAATATGTAAAGAACTCTTACAAATGAATAATAGACAACCCAAAATAAAAATGAAGATTTGAACAGATACTTCACAAAAGACACATAAATAGCCACTAAGCATACAAGCAATATTTCAACATAGTTATTCATCATGAACATTCAAATCACGATAAAGCACTACTACAAAACCCCTGGAATGGTTAAAATTAAAAAGACTCGCAATACTAACTTTTAGTTAGAAAGTAAAGCAACTGAAACTCTCATATATTGCTGGTAAGAGTGTAGAATGATATGAGTACTTTAGAAAATAATTTGGAAGTGTTTTTATAAAATTGAATATACTCTTAGGACCCAGCAATTACAATCGTAGGTATTTATTCAAGTGAAATGAAAAAAATATGTCCACATCAAGACTTGTCAAAAATGTTTGCCGCAGCTTTATTCATAATAATAAAAAACTATATTTAATCCACCCATTCATCAATAGGATCATGGATAATTTGCAGTATATTCATATGAAGAGCTACTACTGAGAAATAAAAAAAGAACAAATTGTTTATACAGTCACCGATATGGATGAATTTTTACACATGCAGAATGAAAGAAGTCAGATTGAAAAGAGTATCTACAGATGAGTTCTTATTTATGAGTTCTATATAGGAGTTCAGATTATGTTCTGGAACAGAAAAATCTATTTAGAAAGAAATATGAAAAGTATTACCTCTGAGAGCTGATGTGGAAACTGGGATTGATGCAGATGAGGCATTAAGAAAATTTCTGGGGTATTGAAAAGAATCTGTATTTTGATAGGCATACAGATTACATGGATATATGCATTTGTTGAATTTGCTATACATTAAAAGATGTATGCTAGAACAAACCAATGAATGTAGGGATTATGTTTAAAACTTTGCCATGAAGCTATTAGTAGACATTACAGAATTCTATGGACAGCAAAAACTATATGAATAAATATGCATTTTTTTATTAATGGTCTATCTTCCCCCATTACATTTATAACTCTTTTTTTTTCTTTTTATTTGTATACATTTATGGGGTGCACAGTACATTTGGAATTTTGTTACAGGCATAGATTGTGTAGTGGACAAGCGAGGGCTTTTAAGATATCCATCAGCCAACTAACACACATTGTACCCATTAACCAATGTCCTCCCTCCTAATCTCTCGCCCTTCTGAGTATTCATTATCTATCCTTTTGTGGCCTATGTTAATGTGAAAATGTTTTTTAGCACCCTCTTATGACTGAGAATATAAGAAGAAACTTATTTTAATTTTTCCAAATTTGCTGAGACTTGTTTTGTGGCCTAACATGTTGTCCATCTTGGAGAATATTCATATGCTGGTGAAAAGAATGTATATATTGCAGTAGTTGGGTAGAATGTTCTGTAAATGTTCATTAGGTCCATTTTATCTAAAGTCCGGTTGAAGCTCATCCTGTGCTCTCGTAAATCAACTTGCCTTTCAAATCAATGGTTTCCCAGAGAAATATGTAGAAAATGCTGTAATATTTCATTTTCCTGGCCTCTGACTCCTGTAGCTATTCAGGTAGGCCTTCTGCAGCAAGTATTTAAGCAGCCTTAGTTGCTTCTCTGATTCGGGTTTAGCATTAGTCTCTCTCAGGAAGCCTTTGTCTGATGTCTTTCTTTCCAATCAGGCTTTGAATCTGAAATTCCTGGGACTGTGGGCTCCTGTATTTTCAGAAGCTGTACTTTCTCCAGTCCTCATGTGCACCAGGTTCTGAAATTCTGATTAGTTTTCTGCTACCCTGCCTTGTTCTGTTAGTTGCTTTTCCAAGGACTGCAGTCTGATTCTGGAACTTCATTCTGGGCTGGAATCTGCTACTCTATGCTCATAGAGTTATAGTCTGCCTGTTGATCATCAGAGGATCTTATTCATCATAAAAGCTTCATACAACATCATCCACATTGTTAAGATACACTTACTAAATGCCTATTGTGTTCTTCACTCCATGGGAAAGTTCTTAATGTTCCTTCCAGAAGGGAAGATGGAAGCTTGATTCTTCTGACTATGAAAACTTGATGTTTGTCTCTGGCATGCAGGGTTACTTGAAGAGAAAGGTAATAGATGCTGGACAAATGGATGTCAAGCATGAATATATTTTATTATTGACACCTACTCTAAGTCCCAGAACCTTAAAGTGATGTAGAAGGTTTTAGAACAAAACATAACACAGTGCACCTCCAGCCACCAGTATTGGTGCAGTTGTTAGAGAAGAATGCATCTGGTTGTCATGGTGTCCTTGGTGCTGTGTTCTGTGTTTTGTAGCTTGGAAGAAGATGCAGCAATGAGTTAGTAAGTAATAGACCACCAAGCAAATGAAAGCTCTGACAAAATAAAAACTCATTATTTTTAAACTTTTTCTTTCGAATGGTCAAATTTACAGGAAAGTTGAAAGAGTAGTAGAGAAAACTCCTAAATGTCCTTGTTTTCCCCATTTCTTCATTATGCCCTGTTAGCCCTTCACTGTATATTTCCTATAAACAAAGATTTACTTTTACAACCATAGTACAGCTATCAAATTTGGGAAGTTTAATGCTTATGAAATATAATAATTTTTGTGAATATTTCATACGGTGGTTTGAGTTATATCCATAAGGTCTATCTTATTACATCTTTGGTTTCAATATCTCTTCTATATATTTATTTGCGTTTTTTTTGTTCATTTAATCTGTCTTGTACTGAGTGTTGAACTAAAGTCTTTTATTATTAGTTTAGTATTATTTTTCTTGCCTTGCCTGTAGTTTTGGCTTTATATAAGTAATTAGTTTTGTATGTTCATAGGTATTTATAATTTATGCATTTTCATTATAAACTATAGCACTGACCATTATAAAACAACCTTTTTTAGTCTCAATCAATAATTTTTGACCTTAATTCTACATTGTATAATGTTGAGATCACATCCATGCTTTCTTTTATTTCAAAATATTAAGGGAGTACAAATGTTTTAGGTTACATGAATCACTTTTGTAATGATGGAGTACCAGCTGAAGGTGTGCCCATCACCCAAATAGTGTTCATACTACCTCTTAGGTAGGTTTTGCCGCTCCTCTTCTTCCCCCCTCCCCTTGGTTGATTGTCACTGAGTTTTACTTCCCTCTGTGAACATATGTGCTAATCAGTTAGTTCCAATTTAATAGTGAGTACATGTGGTGTTTGTTTTTCCATACTTGAGACACTTCACTGAGGAGAATGGTCTCCAGTTCCATCCAGATTGTTGTGAAAGTTATTAATTCATCTTATGGCCAAGTAGTACTATTAATAATACATGGTATACATATACCACATTTTATTAATCCACTCATTAATTGATGAGCACTTGAATTGATTCCACATCTTTGCAATTGCGAACTGTGCTGCAATAAATATTCAAGTACAAGTGTCTTTTTGATGAAAAGTATTTTTTCATTTAGGTAAATACCCAATAGTGGGATTGCTGGATTGAAAGGTAGGTCTACTTTTAGTTCTTTGATGAATCTCCATACTGTTTTCCATAGAGGTTGTGATAATTTGTAGTCCCACCAATAGTGTATATGCATTCCTTCTCTCTGCATCTATATTAATATCTATTATTTTTGGACTTTTTGAGAAATGCTGTTCTAACTAGTATAAGAACTACTCATTGTAGTTTTGATTTGCATTTCCCTGCTGATTAGAGATGTTGAGCATTTTTTCATGTTTATTGGCCATTTTTCTTTTGAGTAGCTTCTATGCATGTCTTTTGCCTACTTTTAATAGGGTTGTTTGATTTTTTTTCTTGTTGATTTTCCTGAGTGCTATAAAGATTCTAGTTATCAGCCCTTTATTGGATGTATAGCATGCAAATATTTTCTTTCATTCTGTAGGTTGTCTTTTTGCTCAAGTGATAGTTTCTTTGGCTGTGCAGAAGCTTTTTAATTTGATCAGGTTCCATTTATTTATTTATTGTCGTTGTTGCTATGATTGCCTTTGGGGGTCTTCATAAATTCTTTGCATAGGCTGATCTCTATAAGAATTTTTCAAACATTTTCTTCTAGAATTCTTATTGTTTCATGCCTTAGGTTTAAGTCTGTTATCCATCACGAGTTGATTTTTGTGAGAGGTGAAAGGTGTGGATCCTGTTTCAGTCTTCTACATGTGGCTATCCAGTTTTCCCAGCACAATTTATTGAATAGGGATTCTGTTCCCTATTGTATATTTTCATCTGCTTTGTCAAAGATTAGATGGCTATATGAGGATGGTTTTATATCTGGGTTGTCTGTTGTGATCCATTGGTCTATGTCTCTGTTCTTGTGCTAATACCATGCTGTTTTGGTTACTATAGTCTTGTAATGCAGCTTGAAGTCTGGCAAATTGATGTCTCCCAATTTGTTCTTTTTGCTTGAGGTTGCTTTAGCTATACAGGGTCTTCTCTGGTTCCATACAAAGTGTAGAATTATTTTTCCTAGATCTGTGAAAAATGATGTTGATATTTTACTTCCTTTTTTCCCCCTTTACTGCTAGATTTCTAAGGAGTTCCCAAAATATTTTTTAAATCACATTCTCTCCAGAAATGATGTTTCTCTGACTTGCCATCTCTGCACACACTCAATTTCAATCCCCTTTCCCTGTGGCTGGTTCTTGGAACTAATGGATGCAAGAGCAATATCTAGGATTTTTTTAGTTAATGTTGGGTTTTCCTTACTTATGGTATTTTTTTCTACTTCATCCTAGTTTGTTGCTTTTCTCTATTCATTTTTAAGTGTTTCTTAACTTTCCCTTCCCTTCTTTCCTTTCATATAGACTCACAGAGGCAGATGGAAAGCCAGTGGTACCTCTGTTGGATTTGAGTTTTATTCCTTTACTTACAGGGAATTTGAATGTTATGGTATTCTCTGTCTCCTAGTATTGCTGAAGGAATGGGCCACATGTGATTTTATTTGTACTTTGTTGATCATATTTTTGCGGGTAAGGATGAATGGACAGATTATAATCCTCCACAATCTTTACCCCTCCTCCTCTTTGCATAACAGTAACAGCTCATTATAATAAGAAAAGGCTGTGATTTTAACAGTCTATTGAGTATTTTAATTGATGCTTTATTATCTGAGGCCAGATGATATAATTCTGTCTCAGGGGAAGTCAATTACTTTTACACATTTCAGTTGAATTGTCCAATAATCATACAAATTCTTTAAACATCTATAATGTCTTCATTTATAAAGTATTATAATAGAACCTATTAATAACTTATAGGGTTGTTAGAATTATGTCATTAATTAATAAGTGATTCATCACTTATAATCAAATCCATTACATTTTAATTTCTAACAATATACCATTTAAAACATCAAATAAAATAAACTATTAATAATTAATTCATATGTACAAAAATAGCCTTCCTCAAATTAATAGTTTATGGAATTTTTTTTCCAAAAGCAAATCAATTTCCGGTATGGTCTAAGACACAGATTCTATAGATAAGAATGGTATTAAATACAAAAATTTTTTATATTGTTAGCAAAGTTTTGTCTATTTAGCTGCTTACTCAGAATTAATTTTGGAAGTTGATCACTTCTATTCGTGCTAATCACAATCTCTTGGCTTTGTCTTAGGCCAGGTTCTTATTTATTTTCCTTTATGTTTGTCACTCATCACTGTGGAGGTCCACCAAACCTTGTACCAAAGCCTTGAGACAGAATGAAAGAAATCAGGAGATGAATCAAACTTGTAGTACAATAATACCATACTGCAATGGACTTAAGAATATATAAAGAAATAAAAACAACCAGGAGAGGGAGGCGGCCAGCAAAAAAAATAAAAAATAAAAACAATCAGGAAGCACAAAATTTTGTACTAGATTTAGATTGCTTAGTGTTGGCTTTGAAGCCTTGTCATATATCCTTATTGATTTGAAGAAGTATTCCATATCTGAGAGTGTAGAAGCAAAATAAATCAACACATGAATAAATTTGAAACAAGCTATATTGTGAGAGTTTCAAGAGTGTCTAGTTCTTTTGGTTAACATTATTGCTTTTATTCTATACACATTTTCTGTCAGTAGATCCATGTGTTTTAGGTAATACAATTGTGATTTTTCTATTTGCTTTTACTTTATTCAATTCACTTTATTTCTAAGCTAGATGAAAGGACAACTTGGGCTCAGTTTCTGGCCAATAAAGTTCTTTTCACACTGCATCTTAGTTTGTTTTCACAATGTATCTAGATGAATTTTATACTCAATTTTTACCTATTCTTTAAGGCTGAGGTCAAATATCCTTTCCTACAGAGTGTTTTTCTATTTCTCTTCATTATTTTCCATATCATCAATTCTACTTCCCTCAGTCCCTATTCCCTATTCCCATGCCAATTAAATTGGAATTCACTTTTAAAAATTCCCCACAGTAAGTGGGAATTAAAAGTAATCACATCCCATATCCCTTTCTTCTGTGAATCTTGATTATTTGATCTATGAACACATTATCTTTCCTAATAAACTACACATTTCTGAAGGAAAGAATCTGTGACTTATCTTTGAATATTCATATACATGCTCATTAAATTTTTGTTCAATGAAGATATGTCTATTTTTTCATATAAATTTTACTTAACATCAGAAAAAGATTCATTATTTTGCTTACTAGTAAGAAGGAATGGTTCAATACATGGCCTATGACCCATTTTCTCCCTATCAGAGGCAGCTACCAGACAACCTATGTACATGCTAAAGACTTTGACTAGACTTCCTTATACATATGTTAGTAATATCTGCTAGAGAAAGATACCATGAAGTGCTTACGTATAAAATTTCCTTAGCAGGAAAGACATGTTCTGTCTAAACTGCTTATTGTAAATGAAGCTGGGAATTTCAGTTTTTGGATTCATGAATTTATAGAGCATGCTGACTGGAAAATAAGGAGGTAGGCATGTAAGCAGTTCTAAAACCCACATGGTTTCCTTTTGTGATCAACATTGCTACACATACTATTCAAATCATATTGATTATTCTGAAACCAAACATTGCTTTATTCAGGAGGAAAGGGACACTTGTATGAGCTACATCTGATAGTTGTAGGTTTCTTCAGGAAAAGATATTTTTTATCTGTACTTGGTGCTTGACTGTATCTTTTGAATATTAGTTAAATTGGTGATAGGTATGATCTATGATTTAGATCAATCTACTTTGACATTTCAACCTTTGTGTTAATACAGATAATATCTTACTCTTATGACAATAAGCTTACCACACATTAGGGTTTTTTCATCATTGGGGAGTATTTATACTTTCTTATCTTCATAAAGAATCATTTATGATTCATAAAGAATCATTCTTCATAAAGAATCATTCTTCATAAAGAATCCTTACAATGTGCTGTAGGAGGAATGCAAAGTGGTATAAAATACTATCTCTAACTGAAATAATTTAGAGAGCTTTAAATATATATATATATATATATATATATGCATATATACACACACAAACACACACCTAAATGTAACATTTGTAGTAACATATGCAAGAGTGTATAACAGAAAATTGTTGTTAAGTTTAGAAGGGAGAGAAGATACTGGGGCAGATAAAAAAGGTGGCAGACCCTATGATTTGAGATAACCTTGAAAGTTGAGATTTATGTCAGATGAAGGTATTGGGAGATGCCTTTTAGGAGGTTGTGATATATTGAGCCAAGGCAGAGAAGTGGAAATGTGCAAGCTATGTTCAGGAGGAAATAGAAAACCAGAATAGTCTAATAATGAGTAACGAGATTGAATCAGTAACAAAAAAATCTTCCACCAAAAAAAGAAAAAACTGATGGATTGTCTATTGAATTCTCCCAGATGTTTGAAGAATTATTAGCAATTCATCTCAAACTTCTAAATATTAAAAAGTGAAAATACTTCCAAACTCATTTTGTGAAGTCAGCATTATCCTGATACCAAAACCAGGGAAAGACACTAATAGAAAAGAAAATTACAGGCCAATATTCTTGATGAACCTAGATGCAAATATGCTCAACAAAATACTAGCAAACTCAATTCAACTGCACATTAAGAGGATCATTAGGTACTATGCACAGTGTGATGATATTTCAAAAAATAAAGGGCTAAAGTAATAAAGGGAAGCATCTTGGTCCTCAACAACCATTATCCAAGGACCTAAAGTGGAAGGACAGTTTATTGTTAAGGGATTGCTAATGGTAGAGTGGAAATATTGCACAGATGTGGGATAAAATTTTTGGTTTCATAATATGTAGTAGAGAAAGCTGAAAAACTGAAACTGGTGGGTCCATTGGTGGAAATTGAAAGAGAGAGCTGAGTTGAGTAAGGATAATCTATAATATATTTAATGAATTCCTTGTTGACAGTTAATGGGCTTGTTTGTTTTTACAATGTTGTAATAAACTTCCTTATACATATGTACATATATACACACACACATGCACACACATTGTACTATTTCCTTAGGAAAATTTTCTAGATGCAAAATAATTGGATTAGAGACTATACGTATTTTATATTTATATTTACTGCAAATTATCTTCAAGAAAGGAATACCAACTTACATTCAAGTGTATAAGAATATTCAATATATTTATTTTTTTATCTTTAGCTGCCCTGGGTATCATCTTTTCTTCAATCTTTTTATTTCTGTAGAAAAAACCACTACATTGCTTTAAATATATATTTTAAAAATTATTTGTGATATAACTCATAAATTCATATTTAATTAGTATATTTATATATTCACATTTAATTGACATTTATATTTCGTCTCTGAGCTGCTTGTTCATATCTATTTTCTCAGTATTCTATTGAGACATGTTTCTTAATTTTTTTTTTTTACATTTATCCATTAAATTTATTGGCATTATAGGAGTTGTTTAGGTACTTTTTAAAATTTTTTTTTTTTTGAGACAGAGTCTTGCTTTGTTGCCCAGGCTAGAGTGAGTGCCGTGGCGTCAGCCTAGCTCACAGCAACCTCAGACTCCTGGGCTCAAGCGATCCTCCTGCCTCAGCCTCCCGAGTAGCTGGGACTACAGGCATGCGCCACTATGCCCGGCTAATTTTTTTTATATATATATATATATATTAGTTGGCCAATTAATTTCTTTCTATTTTTATAGTAGAGACGGGGTCTCGCTCAGGCTGGTTTTGAACTCCTGACCTTGAGCAATCCGCCCGCCTCGGCCTCCCAGAGTGCTAGGATTACAGGCGTGAGCCACCGCGCCCGGCCTAAAATTTTTTTTAATTTTAATTTTTATTATTTTTTTTTATTTCGGCATATGATGGGGGTACAGATTTTAAGGTTTCAATAAATGCCCTTTCCCCCAATAATGATTTATAAATGTTTTTAAAACATTACGAATCTTGTCAGGTCTATAATTTATGACACAGTTTTTGCAGCTTTAAAAAAAATTTTAATTTTATAGTTTTTATGTCACAGAGGTTTCAGATTTTTATGGAGTCAAGTGTTTAAGCTTTCTGACTTTGTATAATACTTATAAAGATTCCCTCACTTAAATATCATAAGGACATTTTTACTTTTTCCTTCTAGTATTTTAATTTATTCTTTGTTCAAATTTTAACCTGCATAGAAAAATTCATGTAACTGATGATGATGTCTAGTTTATTTTACAAAGAGATAATGATGGGTTTTCATTACATTATTTACCATAATATTAAACAATTTGTCCTGAATTTATAATGCTATTTGTTTTTCTAAAACTTGTAAGATATAATTATATTAAATTTTTGCCATTTATAAACCTCATAAAAATTTCAACCAAATCAGAAGGTTAATAAACCACACAGTTAACATACACAGTAGTTGAATGATGTGATGTGTCCAAATATGATAGACAAGTTCTGCTTGGATTTTCAAAGGAAAATCAGGCTTGCTTTTGTAATTGAATCAAATTGAATGTGATTTATCCTAATCTAAATGAAGTCTTAGAGGAAAACAAATTTGTCCTTGTATTTTTTTATATTACCATTTAAAGCTGTTCTAATGCATTTTAAAAGGCACTGAAAAGTTATACATTTCTATTTCTATACATCAAAATAAGAATATATAAAATAAGGAACTGGCATTTGTATATAGATATATTTTTCTCTTTGAGTAAGATTTTCAATAAAACCAATACAATTTCATTTAAAAATCCAGTTTTTAAGACCCTTTCTTATAGATCAGTATATAACAGTGAGTTATAGAACTTTAATACAAACAGGCATAGATTTTCACAATGCAATTTTAGATGTGATAACCATTTGTTTGATAGATCATTTTGAGATCTTTTTTGTGGAAATACAAATAATTCTAACTCTCTCTTCATCTCTGGTCCCCAAAGGATCCTATTGATGCATTTATTAAACATTTTCTATAGCAAGGAGCAGTGCTAGATTTAGTAGAATACAGCTTCTTATTGGGGCTCAGAAAACAATACCCCAAAACGCAGGGCTTTGGTATGCTGAGTACTTTGAATGAAAGGAGATTGAAAGGCCTCAGAAGCAAGTTCTCTCTTTCCCTGGCCCTTCTATCTCTTGCCCCTGTGTCTCCCCTGAAGTGACTCATAGAAACCAGAATTCCTCTTTCCCTAGGCAGGTCATAGAAACTACAGCTCCTCTTCCCCAAAGCAAGTCATAAATCCTATAAGTATTATGCTAACCTTTCTCCACCTCTCTGTATAGGAGCTGGCTATAAACAAATTCTCTGATCTACTTAGTCTGATAGCATATCATAAGATCCTTATTCCAGAGGGGTCCTGTCCTCTACTGGGGAGGAGGGAATGCTGCATAGAGAATCCAAGAATAATCTGAACAGACAGGCCTGTTCAGTTTCCCCACTCAGTCTATTACCATGAGATCATGCCCTTTTTGTCCAATCAGTTTTATATGGCTGTGTTATGGAGTATTGGTTGTGGCTGTTATGATGGATGAGGGAAGGTATTACTTCTTTCTGCCCCTGCATCCTAACATTAACAAATGCAAAATTTCTCAGGGTGAATAACACAAGTATTAAAATTAGCATTATGTAAGTTAAACTAAGGGAAAAACTATGAGGTACAAATAATATGTCATAATATGTTAATATATAATAAAATAGTATTTTAAATTTTATTGTTTTATTTATCATGGATTTTGATTTTTTAAAAATATTATCTATCTTGATTACTGAGTTTTGTGGCATCCTCTTAAATTTAGTATCCTAGACAGTGCCTCATTCTCCTCACTCCCCTCAGCCCTGTCCCAGACCTGGGAAGCACTCAAAAAATGCAAAATATGTTAGCTATAATTATCTAGAGAAGAGTAAGACAGAAACCTAGCTCATAAATCTGAAGATAGTCAGGCCTCCTATGCCACATCGATTCTATACTTTCTTAAACAATGTTCAAACTCCTCACTGTGGCCCCATTTGATCTCACCCCAGTCCTTACCACCTCATCTCATCTCTCTCTCTTCTGGCTCATGTTATCAAATATCTCTCACCTTCTTTCAGTTTCTGAAATGCATGAGTTTTTTTTTTTTTTTTTTTTTTTTTCTGATTTGAAGCATTTGTATGTAGTTTCCACTTTCCCCTTTCATCCTCGTGATCTTTAAGGTTTCAGTTTAAATGTTACCTCTTTAAAGAGGACTCCTTTGCTATTGCATTGTGCCTGGTACAAAAAATAGAACTCAACAAATATTAAATTAAAAGACATTAACAGCTGGGTAATCAACATGTGTTTTCTCTGCAATATGAGTTACAAAACAAACATATATTTATCTATTGTGTGTATATTCAAGGATGGAGATAAAGTTAAAAATAGAGGCAGATGAGAACAGAGTAACAGAGAAGAAAAAGCATTGAGAGACCATAGCTTTGATTCTGGCCTCAACATTATTGATTTGTGTGATTTATCTAAAAGTTTATATGAAGATTTTGACCTTTAGGATATCTTCCATTTTTTAAAATTTCAAAATATTAAGGAGTTGCAATACTTCTGTTACTTGGATATATTGTATAATGCTTAAGTCTGGCTTTCAGGGTGCCCATGACCAGAATAGTGTTCTTTGTGCTGATAGGCATGTTGTTATCCCTCACTCTACTTCTACCCTCTCCCATCCTTGGTTTCTAGTGAACTTTCCCCCATTTAGCATGACATTGGCTATGGATTTGTCATATATGTCTTCTATAATTTTTAGATATATTCCTTCTATGCCTAATTTGTTAAGAGTTTTTTTTTTTATCATGAAAGAAAACTGGATCTTGTCAAATGCTTTTTCTGCATCTATTGAGATGATCATATGGTCTTTGTTTTTGCTTCTCTTTATGTGGTGAATCGCATTTATTGATTTGCATATGTTGAACCATTCCTGTATTCCTAGGATGAAACCCACTTGATCATGTTGAATTATCTTTTTGATGTCCAAATGTATTCAGTTTGCTTGTATTTTATTGAGGACTTTTGCATCTATGTTTATAAGGGATAATAGTCTATAGTTTTCTGTTTTTATTGTTGTGTCCTTTCTTGGACTTGGTATCAAGGTGATTCTGGCTTCATAGAATGGGTTTTCTTCTTCTTCCTCAGGGATACCTATAATTCATGTATTGGCTTGCTTTATGTAGTCCCATATTTCTTTATATCATTGTTTATTCTTCTTTTTTCTGCATCTTTGAATGACTGGGATAGTTCAAAATCCTTGTCTTCAAGTTCTGAGATTCAGATTTTTTCTTCTGCTTGGTTTAGTACATTATTGAAGTTTTCTGCTGTATTTTGAAATACCTTAAGTTACTCTTTTATTTTTTAAGTTTTATTATATCCTTATGTTGTCTGTTTCTTCAGCAACTTTTTCATTTCATTTTTTCATTTATGTCCTGAAAATTTTTTTTTTTTTTTGGCTTCTTTGTATTTTCAACTTTCTCTTCAATACCATTGATCTTATCTGCCATCCATATTCTGAAATCCATTTATACATTTCGAAAATTTCTTTTTGGCTGAGGTCTATTGTGTAGATCTGTTGTGATCCTTTGGGGGTGTCAAATTAGCTTGTTTTTTCATGTTGCCAGAGTTCAGGGCAGACTGCCCATGGCATATCTTGCCCATTTTTATAATATTCTGCTGCTGCTACATCCTGAGCCTAGTGACTGGCCTCTTAGTCTTGAAGAGAAAGTGTAACATGAGATATTCTTTCTCATAATTTTGTGAATTCTAGATAAATGCAGCATGGGTTGGTGATACATTGCTGCCAAAAAGGTATAAATTGAAGATGCACCTGCATCTTCACAAGTAATGCTTCTATACATTTGCCTCAGTGACAAAGCAATTTTCTCATAAGTTTATAAAAAAAGTGAATGATAAGAAGGTATGTAACTTTGATACCTTTCATGATCAGAATTTCAAGGTAATTGTTCTAGAGAAATGGAAGAAATGTTAAACAGCAAAATTTTAGAGCAGAAGACAAGTTAATAAAATTCCCTGCCACTAGGCATAAGGTTATTAAGCATCAGACAGTTTTACTAGCTGACTTTTAACACATTTTAAAAGTCAAACTAACTCAATTTTATGAAAGTTTGGGTAAAGTTTATGAAAAAGTTGAATCAAGGACAAGACAAGCAAGTAGAAATATTCAAATACATGCAAAATATCGAGTGCAATTGGTAACTGAGATTGATCATAGAAATGAACTTAGAATTATAGAATTTTACTGCCAGAAGGGGTTTAGAGATGATCTGATTCAATTCCTAGTAAAGCAAGCAAAAGATTTAAAGAACACCTTTTCCATTAAGAAGCAATTCTGTGTCCCCATTACCCTGCCACCATCACCACAATCTGCACTAAAGATGTAATTCTTGCTGTATAATTTATATGTCAGAAATAACAAAGATGATTATGGTTAAATAAAAAACAGAAAATAGAAAATTTAGTTGTGTTCTTTCTGTGTTATATTTTACTCTTTATTAGAAAATGATAAGAAATGCTTGACAGTGTTGGCAGAAAGAGAAACATATTTCTATGTTGAGAGAAAGACTTCCAAATAATAATGTTTCTGCTCACAAAATAAAATGTATGTTCATTTAATCATGCTTAGCAAATAAGAAACATAATACCTCTGAGAGGTGACCACTTTTTAATATTTAGTATGTATCTATCATTTCACTGTTTATTTCCCCTATATGTCTATTATATATATCAGACATTTCATATTTAATGACCTAAATATTAGTGGAGGCTTTGGTGAAGTTGTGCTGAGGACTGGGATGCCAGGTAGGCCAGGGTTTGGGTCCTAGTAGTGGCAGTGGTGGAATGAGTGTGCCTTTTTTTGTGCTCCAGGGCTATGTACTCTGACACCTGTGTTGGTTGTTACTGGTGGGTTGATTCTTGGGCCTCCATGTGGCTTGCACAGATGCCAGTAGTGGCAGCTGTGGACCAGGAACATGGGCAGGATGTGAGGCCCCTGTGCAGCTGACCTGTTTGAGGGTGATGGGAAAGAGTAGCTATGGTGGGACGATTATCTGGTTCCCAAAACGTGTGCGTTGATACTGGCAGTGGCTGCAGTGGGCTGGGAGGGTGCAACTTCAGGCCCACAGGTAGCACTTACAGGTAGGTACCAGCTGAGTTAGCAGTGGCCGTGACTTTAGGCTCAACCCCAGTTCCCCAGCAGGAGTGCTCAGGTGCCCAAGGTGGTGGATTAGTTTGGGCAATCCCCAGGATCCTAGGCTATGTTCTCTGTCTCAGGATGGGTTGGGTGGAGGAGGGAGCAGAGGTGGGAAGTTGCATGGGAAAGCCAGACTGGGCTTACTTGTCCTTAGGACCCCTAATGGTGAGAGTAGGCACCAGACATAGAGGGCGGGGTGAGGTGATTATAGCAGAGCTGAAAAATTCCTATCACCTAGTGACATGGCAGCCATCATAGCAGCACAGCTCAATGTGCTATTCACATGTTTGTGGTGATTCTGGTGTAAACAAACCTATTGCACTGCCAATTGCACAAAAGTGTAGCACATGCAAATATGTATAGTCCAGAATACTTGATGATGATGGTAAACAACTATGTTACTGGTTTATGTCTTTACTATACTAAACTTTTTGCTATTATTTTAGAGTATACTCCTTCTACTTACAAAAAAAAAGTTAACAATAAAACAGCCTCAGGCAGATCCTGCAGGAGGTATTCCAGAATAAGGCACTATTATCACAGGAGAGGACACCTCCATTGCATGTTATTGCCTCTGAAAACCTTCCAGTGACTCAAGATGGGGAAGTAGAAGACAGTGATATTGATGATCCTGACCCTGAGTAGGCCTAGGCTTATGTGTGTGTTTGTGTCTTAGATTTTAATAAAAAAGTTTAAAAAGTAAAAAAAATATAAACAGTTTTTAAAGTAGAAAAAAAGCTTATAAAATAAGACTACAAAGAAAGAAAATAGTTTGTGCAGCTATACTCTGTGTTTGTGTTTTAAGCTAAGTGTTATTACAAAGGAATCAAAAGTTTAAAAAATTTTAAAGTTTATAAAGTAAGAAAGTAACAGGAATTAAGGTAAATTTATTAATGAAGAAAGAAAAATATTTTAAAGAAATGTAGGGTAGCCTAAGTGTACAATGTTTTAAAGTCTATAGTAGTGCACAGTGATGCCCTAGGTCTTCATATTCATTCACCACTCACTCACTGCCTCACCCAGAGCAACCTCCAGTCCTGCAAGCTCCATGCATGGTAAGTGCCTGATACAGGTGTACCATTTTTTATATCTTATTCTGTATTTCACTGTACCTTTTCTATGTTTAGCTATGTTTGTATGCACAAATACAAATGCAAAGAAAAGTCAGTTTTAAATACAACTAGCCTCAAGGAACACAAAGCCATTTTGCAACAGTACTGGTCAGCTAGGAATTGTCCTGCTCCTCTTGCTTCTATTTCTTCAGTGTCCTTGTCAACTCCTGAAGAGTTTGTAATTACAGGTAGTGAGTAAGAGTGATGTTAACAGAGAAATAAAGGAGATGATTGTACCCTCTTCACCTAAAAGAAGATGGCAACCTATAAGAGATTACAGATTGATGAGAGAGTGAGAAGTTTTACCTTTAAATTAGAAGCCTGAATTATTACAAAGGCCTGGGTGTTTTTAATTATTTGAATTGAGACTGTGTTTGCAATTTAAAGTGACTGTAGATTTTCTACAGCAATTGTATTTCTGCTGAATACTATTACCACATTGAAGTAGGTGTGTGTGGCGGGCTAATTCAAGTAATTCTTTTTTTTTTTTTGAGACAGAGTCTCGCTTTGTTGCCCAGGCTAGAGTGAGTGCCGTGGCATCAGCTTAGCTCACAGCAACCTCAAACTCCTGGGCTCAAGTGATCCTCCTGCCTCAGCCTCCTGAGTAGCTGGGACTACAGGCATGCGCCACCATGCTCGGCTGATTTTTTGTATATATATCAGTTGGCCAATTAATTTCTTTCTATTTATAGTAGAGACGAGGTCTTGCTCTTGCTCAGGCTGGTTTCGAACTCCTGACCTCGAGCAATCCGCCCGCCTCAGCCTCCCAGAGAGCTAGGATTACAGGCGTGAGCCACCGCGCCCGGCTTCAAGTAATTCTTGAACACAGTATTTCACTGAACACCCTCAGTCTTAAGTGTGATGGGTACATACATAGAACCCCCATCTCCTGTCCCTTTTTTAAACGTCAAGAGATTGAACAATCATATGGTGTGAGTTACCTGCCTAGGAAGAAAGACCTAGAGAGATTGACATTGGGCCTCCTCAACAAATTGTTCAGGACCTCACTCAATCTCCATGTAACAAAAGTCACCATGGACAAACTCCACTCTTAGACATGGTTTAAATCTTCTTTTTGATATCTTTCTTAAATATAAAAATAGTCTAAGATCACTATGGCTAGAAACTTGGGAAGAACCTCTTAGATAAAAGACAGAGATAAAACAAAACACATAGTGTTAAAAAAAATATGAGACAAATAGGAACAATACAGAGAACAGAAGAAAATTTGGAAAAAAAATTACAATCATCTGAGAAATAAGCTAAGGTATTGCAGTTATGAGACAAAAACAGAAGATGGAAAAAACCCTCAGAATTCTTAGACTTTAAAAATATGATAATATGATAAGCATCCTGAAAAACCTATAGAAGAGTTAAAAGATTTGATGGAAGAAATCTTCCAGAAAATAGAATACAAAAATTTGGAAAATAAGAGTGACAAGTAGAAAAGTTAGAGCATCAGTCAATGAGATCCACCATCACATAATGAAAAGGTCCAGAAAAAAAATTAGATAAAATGAAGAAGAAGTTTCACAATAATTATTTCAAGGAAGTTGCTCAAAACATGTATTGAAAGCCACCCCCGCACACACTGCACAAGTAACATTCACAATGAACTTAAAAGATTCATAATTGTTATGGCCAAGACAGAATTTTCCCATCACCCTCTAGGAAGGTTCATTGAAAAAAAAATTCACAAAAGAAGATTAATTAGAGAAAAGGCACACAAGTGTGTTAACATGTACATGTGGGAGAACCACAGAGTAATTACCCCCAAATTGCTAACGGAGTGTAGACACTTATATACCTTCTTGAGGTTAAGGAAAGAATGGGGGCTCAGAGCAGGACCAAAAACAGGTTATCTTGGTAAATCAGGGTGTAGCAATAAACAGATTATGGGAGGGAGAGAAGAGGAGGAGTGAATAGCAAAGGTGGTCTTTTTCCATAAATGAAACCTCACAGATAGCTTCCCTCAAAGAGAATAGATGGTAAATGTTTTTTTCAGACCTTTAGAGGTATCAGACTCTCAATTAATCTTTTCTAGATCTGGGCAAGGAAAGCCCTGACCACATCAAAGCAGATGCTATACAGATGCAAATCTCCCCAACCAAAGACAGTTTTGTAGGGTGACTTCTATTTGCTGGCTCTCTGACATCCATCTCAAAACATATCAAAGAAGTATACTTTGGGGTAAAATATTATTATTTCCTTCAATAACAGTTAACGGCAATGTGAAATTTCAGAACACAGGGAGAAATATACAATTTAAAAAGCTTTCAGAGATGGGAAAAATAAAAAAATAAACAAAGAGCAAATCACATAGGATTAAAACCCAAAATAATTGATTAAGGCAAAGATTTTAATCAATGGAGGTTTGTTAAGCCAAAGTTTGAGGATGTACCCAGGAAAAATGCAAACCACAGATGCAGCTGTGACTGTTTTTCTGAAGGGGGATTTGGGGGCTACAGCATTTCAGGGGGACAGGATACACAGAAATAAAAAGGATCAGGGAGTGGTCAGTGAGGCAAAATGCTTACATTCTTGGAAAGTGCAGGAAATCTACATTTAACATAAGATAAAGTGATTGTTAGAAGAGAAAAAGGGAGTGAAGGAAGCATCAGTTATGTAGATGTCCCTGTTCTGCACCTGGGAAGATAAACTTGTAATTGATTATTAGTGTGGAATTGAACAGACTTTAGTTTTAGAAGGTAGACGTAGCCTGCAGACCAGAAGTTACAATTTGCATGTCCTTGCTTATGGGAGGCCAGCAAGGAATTTCCTTACGAATGATTGGTGGGGGCAGTCTTTGTAGTTACATTCTCATGGGGATCTTGCTGATGTATAAAATTGGTAACAGCTATTCATTTGGAAGGGGGTATTCCAGGACTCAGCCTACAGGCTTGACCTTTTGCGTAGGAGTGGGGGCATGATCCTAAGATGTTTATTACGTGATAAATGAGAATCAGAATGTTGCCATGAAGGAGAAAAATGGAAATTTGAGAAAATGTAGTAATGCCTTTAAAAGTTCTCAGTATAATGATATTCAAACTGGACTTCTGAATCTAACCCAACTATTAGTCATGTCTGAGGATAGCATAAAGACATCTTTAGGCATGATCGCAAGAATTTTACCTCCTGTGCACCACCAGGAAACAGAAAATCCAAAACACAGATGATTTTTAGAATGTTGGAGAAGGAGGCACTGTGAAGTCAGGAAAACAACAGTTTTAGAGAACTATTGGTCCAGACTAAAGATTAATAGATTGTAGATATTTCAGACTAAACATTATTATTTGATAGTTTTAATATCAAGTAAGCACTTTTGGTGGAGAAATTAGGGGTATATTATTAGTGGTAACTAAGCAGTTAATCAAGTGAACGTCAAAAATAATCATTATTCCCCAAAAGGGAAAAACAATATAAATTTTCAAAAATGAAAATGTAATTATATCATATTCCATCATTGGGTGGCTTAGCAAAGATTAATATATTTATTTAGTCATAATAATATAATATCTAATCACTTTTTGTAATTGTACAGATGATAAGAGGGGAAGAGAACTAAATCCTTTTCTTTCTTATTTAGAAGTCAATAAGTAATGTCTAAAACTAAAAAATTAGGTTTTTTGGGTTGTATTTTTTTTTTTTTTTGAGTCAGAGTCTCACTCTCTTGCCTGGGCTAGAGTTCCATGGCATCAGCCTAGCTCACAGCAACCTCAAAGTCCTGGGCTCAAGCGATCCTTCTGCCTCAGCCTCCTGAGTAGCTGGGACTACAAGCATGCACCACCATGCCCGGCTAATTTTTTCTATACATTTTTAGCTGTGCAATTAATTTATTTCTATTTTTTGTAGAGATGGGGGTCTTGCTCTTGCTCAGGCTGGTTTTGAACTCCTGACCTTGAGTGATCCTCCCGCCTCGGTCTAAAACTAAAAAATTAGGAAATGATAGCATGTGCATATTACTTTGAAATAAGAAGGTGAATACCAGAAGAAATAAGTTAAAAATTATGAGGTAATTGGTTATGAATAGACAGAATGGTGGGTAGGTAAGGTTAAAACAGAGGTCCTCTTATTTCCTGTGTTAGTCTCTTTAGGCTGCTATAACAAAATACCATAGGCTTGAGATCTTCTAAACAATAGGGATTTATTTCTCATTGTCTGGAGGCTGGGAAGTCCAAGATCCAGGTGCTAGCAGAGTTGGTGTCTGGTAATGGCATGATTTCTCACAGATGCCACCTTCTCTTTGTGTCCTCACATGGTGGAGGGGCAAGGCAGCTCTCTGGGGCTTCTTTTATAAGGACAGTAATCCCCTTTGTGAAAGCTAAGCTCTCATGACCTAATCACCTCCCAGAAGCCTCATTTCCTAAAATCATCACATTGGTGATTAATTTTTAACATATGGATTTTAGGGAGATACAAACATTCAACCATATCATTTCCAGTATAAGCCCTTGATTTTTCAAAATAATGTGCATGTATATATTTAACATAAAACAGTTAAAGTTAAATTAAAAAAATGAGAAATGGCTTCAGATACATTTGGAAGCACTTTAAAATTTATTTTTATTTTATTAAACATGATTACATCTACCTACATTTGAAAATTTATATATATAAATTATCTTTAGTCTACAAAAAATGCTTGATAGATTTCCACAATTTTAGCAATATATTTCAACTTCCCGAGGAACTGCAGCTTACAAGTTTAAAAGCATTATTTTAAATCTTAAATTTTAACTCAGTGGGATCTACCTGAAAAGGGGCTATAGTGGTTGTTCACAGGAAACACATTATGAAACACACAGTTTCTTATTGTTTGTGACTAATGAAATATATTGTAGAAATACTACTTCCTGGGGAGAGGGTAATATAACAAAATCTATAGTAATGAAAGTGATGATTTTCAGACTGTTTGTACATGAAAAATATAAAGCTCTAAAATCAACCCAATCTTTTTCCATCCTACTTCCAAGAAATAGGGAAAGTAGCTCAGAAACAGAAAAAAAAAATACAGAAATGTTTGGGTTTTTTTTTTCTCTTTATGCAAAGAATAAACCTAAAAAATTACCTGCTCTGTTGAGTACCTAATTATCTGTCCTGTTGCTAAGGCAATAATTGCTTAGATTATGCACCAACATGTTAGTTAATCTTTTTGGGAAAACAGAATGCAGTTTAAAACCAACCTTCACCTTCTTCTTTCTCAAACTTTTATATAAAGGTCACCAGTAAAGACATAACCATTCAGATACTATAACAAAACAAAACATTTATTTGCCATCCCTATCAGAAACTATTGCCAAAGATATTAAGCCTGGAAAATACAAATGTATTCTATCATAAGAAAACATGTCTCCAAATTTTTTTGCCCTGAGGATTGTCCTTTAACTGGACTAGAGGTATAAATGTCTAAATTACATCTTTAGGGTGTGCTATAATTTGAATATTTAACCCTCCAAACCTCATGTTGAAATTTGATCCCCAGTGTTGGATTTGGGGTGTAACAGGAGGTGTTTGGGTCATGAAGCTGGCTCTCTCATGAATGGCTTGGTGCTGTCCTTGCAGCAATGAGTGAGTTCTTGCTCTGTTAGTTCCTGGGAGAGCTAGTTGTTAAAAAGAGCCTGGACGTCCTCCCTCACTCTCTTGCCTCCTCTCTTGCCATATTATCTCCACACACTCTGGCTGTCCTTTTCTTTCTGCTATGAGTGGATGTGGCCTGAGACCCTCATCGGATGCTAATGCTGCTGTGCTTCTTGTACAGCCTGCAGAGTTGTGAGCCAATGTAAACTTCTTCTTTTTTTTTTTTTTTATAAATTACCCATCCTTAGGTATTCCTTTATAGCAAGACATGCAAACTAAGACAGGGTCTTGGAAAACTTTTGCACTTTCTCCACTTCCCTGTTACAGAGATTGCCATTAAAAAAGTGTTTGTTTAAAGCCCTCTACTTGCTAACTTTTGTGGCCAAGCTTTTGCCAAGTCTATGAAGACTATAAAAAGATGGGTTTTTCTACCTTTAAAAATATCTCATTATAAAAAGGAAAAAAAATGCAAATTCATAATTGCAAGATGTGGTGTATTCATACAATGAGCACTTGAAGGCAATTAAGTGAATAAATCATGGCTACGCATAACAACATGAATAAACCTCAGGAACATAATATTAAGAGAACAAGTAAGTTGCAGAAGATTAGCACAGTATGATTCTGTTTATATAAGACTCTAAAATATGCAAAACTTAACAACCTATTATCTAGGAATACAAACATAAGTGACAAAACTATAAAGAAAAGTAAGAACAATAAACACCAAATTTAAAAGTGATTTTCTCTGCACAGAGTAAAAATCTCTCTAAACTATTTTTTTTCTTCTGCTCAACAATCTACCATGGCTACCCATTGAATCTACTAGGTATCTACCACTTCATTCACAGAAGCCCTCTATCCCAAAGGACATAGCAATTTTCTTTTTCTTAAATTGGATAAAGAATACAGTGGTGTTTGATTTATTATTTTAATTACATCTGCAAAATATTTCATAAGTCCTCTATAATCAATTTTAAAATTAGTGGTAAGGAGGAGAAAGAGGAGATTCTCCTCTCCTCTCCTGCTTTGCCGACTGTACTTCAAACGACTAATCATTCCTGAGACTCGAAGTTGTCACCCACTTACTAGGTTGGTGCTCCTCTTAAGTGGAATGAAATATTTCTAGAAATGTTGTCATTACCTTGACTACCAAAAAAAAAAAAAGATAATTAGCTGGAAGAATAGGCTTATTGTGAGTAATAATCTTGGTTAATACTTGTTGCAGGACTCAGGAGAGTCCCATCACTACATGCAGATTATGAATCAATATGCATTGACATAACTGTCTATTAAACTTTTTTCTAAAACATTGCATGCATCCAGTTGTGATGGTTAATTTTATGTGTCGATTTAAGGCTGGGATTTTTGGTTGTATGCAGAGGAAATTTGAGGAAGGATTCCAGCCCTTTGGTCCTTGTCCATTAATCTTAATTTTTGCCCATTTTACACATTCCCTTTTAACCAGTCCTAACCTGTACCTTCTTTTATGGAAGCTTAGGGTTCCAAGTAAAAGGATCCCAGGGAACAAATTGGAGGCTACATCACCATGTATGACCTAGCATCACTTTTGCCACATCTCATTGCAGTCATTTTTTTTTTTACAGCACTAGATAAATAGTAGCATAGATGAGTGATAGATAGATAAAATTACTCATTTATATTTGAAATCCAAGAGTTCGGGATGGTTAACTGATATATTTTTCATAATAATTAGCAAATTTATTTAGCATACATTTTAAAGTCTTACATGGACAACTAGAAGCATTTAAAATGGAATAATAAAATGGAATATTTCTTCCAAGCCTCAAGCTTCCAAGGCTGTGCTTAGAATGAGCTAATATGTAACTTCCAGTTTTCTGATAGCAATTTAAAAGAATTAAAATAAATCAAAAGTATCAGTTGTTAATACCTGGTTTACATTAGCTATATTCAGGGGACATTTACCTAAAACTCCAGTAGTCACAAGTTCCAGACAGTTGAGAAAGGAACCATGTAAAAAGTAGATTAGAAACTTCACTAAATATAGCTACTAAGTAAGCACATGAAAGTTTTGTTTCACAGAGAGACGTGTATTTAGAATATGTATTCATTGGGTGCTGAGAGAAAATCTGAATAATTACATCATCTAAAGTAATATTGGTCAGAGAAATCACATGTTTATGCTGATAAGTAGGAGGAAGAAGTAGGGATAGATGAGAATACTATAAATATTAGACCCTGAATTTCAAAAACAGCATATACGGCATTCAAGACTTATTTTTTACTGTCCTGTAACCCCCAAAATGGCAATACCCAAAGTGGATGACATGTCCTTTGAAAGCAATCCACATTTCTATTGCTGGTGGTAGAGTTGGTTTGACCCACAAAGTGTTACACCAGCCAATATCTTCTGAACATGGCAGGTATATGAGGTCTTCCTGTGCATGTCCTCCTTCTTCCCTGGGCTAAGAAAGTTGCAACAAAACCATGAACCTTTCCTGAAACATTTGGTTTACTTTGAAGTCTAAAAAGTTCTAGTAATTTCAAGGTAATACCCAACTCATACACAAAAACAGCACATGACTATTTTTTTTTAAAAGGTAGATAAAAGTTCTAAGTATTTCTTGTGTCAAGCAAGTGCACTATTTCAAGGGAAAGTATGAGAGTTTCTTTGCACAAGGAAGGAGATTATTGACCTTAATATGTAAATCATCTCTCCAGAAGATTTATGAGGTTTTGGAAAGCTTTAATTAGTTGGAAATTAAATTGATATTCAGAGTATCTTAGATCAGAAAGTAGTTTTAAAAAGCAGGCTTTGGAAGTGAAAATAATGAATGGTATTGGAATTCAGATTCCTTTGCTGCCTGAATTCAGATTCCAGGGTTCCTATCACTTATTTAGTCTGGCAGTTTGGGCAAAGTCTGAGCTTCAGTTTTCTCTTCAGTGAAATGGAAATGAAATAATAACACGTACCTCAAGAAGAGCATATGTAGAATACTGTAGAATATATGTAGCCTTAGCACCATATTTGGAGTGGCTTTGTGTTGGTAGCTATTAACAAGCACAGACCATGTGCCTAGCATTGTGCTAAATGTCAGAAATACAAACATGCATAAAATATAGGCACCGCTTTCCAGGGCTCCAAAGTCTAGCGGGAGAGATAGAACAAATACACAATTTTTAAAAATAGCAATTTAAAATGTATTCATCAAAATTCTATAAAAATGCAAAAGGAAAAGCAATTGTTCTGCTGACTAGGAAAGGGTGTGATTAAACTAAAAAAAGAAAAATAAAGAGCATTCAAGGCAGAATAAATGACCAATATTAAAAAAAGATATGCCTCTTTCTTGATCTTTCTGAAATACTGGGTGTATGAAGCTATTTAGCTTGATTTTGCAAAAATAGAATTCCACCTACCATATCTCTGGCAAGTGTTCATCCAGCCTTTGATTGACCTTTCCAAAGTCAGGAAATTTCCTACCTTTCAAGTCAGTCTATTCCATTTTTTAAATAGCTATAATTGTTAGAAAATCTTTCTCTACATTGAGTTGAAAACCCATCTTTCCGTAACTTCTACTTAATTTTCCTAACTCTGCCCTCTGGTCTTTCTAAGAATAAAATACCTGTAATCTGAACTCTTTAAAATCATGATACTCTTTTAATTAAATCTACATCATGTGATGCATCAAATGAAAGTAAAATAGAATAATTCCTCAGGTCTTATAGATTCAACCTGCAATGATCAAAATAAACTTTACAACTCAATTTTTCCAATTGATAAGTGTTGGCAAGTATGTTTAATGTCAAATATAGGACTGAAAGTAATCTCCCACTCAGATTTAGGCTTCCTGATGCTTTTTTCTATCTCTTGAGTGTAACTTGCCTCCATTTACCAGAATTAAAAAATGAAATGAAAAGTGGTTCTACAAAAGGACTTCTGAATAAAATTAATATATGTAAAATTTTACTATTAAATATCAATCTTATTCTTATCCTGTGGTTCTAACACCTGCAAAAGTCTTAGAATGTTCATAGGTAGCCCTAGTACTATATTTTCTGCAATAAAATTAGTTTTTAAATCAAACCAAAGCTATTTTTTTTTTAGCAAAATGATTCCAAAGAAATCCAAGAGAAAGGACTTAGAGCAATTTAGACCCCCTGGTATAAATACAGCTCAAGTGATAGCTTTCTTATATTGATTGGTTGATTGCCAATTTGAACATCTTAAAACAAAAAAAATGAAGGAACATATCCACCAGAGAAAAATTAAGTGCCACTCTGCTGCATGCATTTGCTAGATAGAGTATACTAGGCTATAGCTTAAGAATGAACCTGAGACATTATCAGGAAAAGTGGGTGGACGTTTAAAGTGTCACGTAGTTGAAATATCAATAATAATTATATATTGTGTATACTCACTATGGAAGAACTTCATTCTTTAAGTAACATTAGCTTCTGTGGGTGAATTACACTCATTTTACTCCTTCCATTTTAGTAAGTAGCTTCTTCCTACTGCCCACTTAAAAGTGCTTGTATGAGCACCTAGCAGTTTTTCGTGCATGTTGATGAAGTTCACCAGGATAGAACTCAAAGGCTGTTCCAGAAAAACTAATAATACAAATATAACAGAAAGCAAAATAAGGTTTGTTCACTGACTTGAATATATTTAGAAGCATAAGAAATGGTCAAACCAAAATAATCTCAAAGAAAACCACTAATCTATATTATAAATATATCGTCTAAATGCAACTTTAATACAAAAAATGAAAATTGTAAAGAACATGATGCATACTATATTGCTTTGTAATTATGATTAGTTAGAATTGTCTACTTGGTTTTTTTCAAAGTCAAAACAGAGCTATTGTAATGAAGTTTTCAAATTCTAATTACATTAATGGTTCAATTCCCTATGCTTTACATGGAACTATTTAGAAGGGAACTATTATGTCATTAAGTATGAAATGTCTGACTTCAAATCAAAAATTTAGTTTATTGTACCTCAAACATGAAGCAGTACAATTAATCAAAGTATTTGCTTAAACTGTCAACACAGTTTTGCCATCTTTTTTTTTTTCCGGCATATTATGGGGGTACAGATTTTAAGGTTTCAATAAATGCCCTTTCTCCCCCTCCCCCCACAAGTCTGAGTAGTTTTGCCATCTTAATGGTGGCTTATTTATGCCAGCAAGCGAAGAAGCTTGGAGAGTGAATGGCCATGAAATCGCAAAAGACGTTTTCCACAGCTTGTTGAGAATTGAATATTTTTCCTTGCAAGAAATGGTATACAGCCTGGAAGAAGTGGTAGTCAGTTGGTGCAAGGTCTGGTGAATACAGTGGATGTCAGAGAGTTTCCAAGTCCAGCTTCCGTAGTTTGAGCAGCATTGTTTGTGCAACATATAGTTCAGTGTTGTCTTGCAAGAGCATTGGCCTGCCTCTGTTGATCCATCTCAGCTGTTTAATCACTGTGTCGTCATCATTTCATCCAATTAGTTGCTGTAGACATCTGTTGTAATTGGTTGCTCAGGTTTCATGAAGCTGTAGTGGATAATACCTGCACCGGTTCACCAAACAGACACTATTAGCTTTTAATGATGAATATTCAGTTTTGGGCTGTGTTTTGGCACTTCGTCTTTATCCAACCATTGTGCCAAAGGCTTGCAATTTTCAGAAAGAATCCATTTTCATCACAGGTAACAATGCAGTGTAGAAATGGTTCGCCTTTATGTCACGACAGCAAAGAAAGGCAAGCTTTGAGATGATTTCTCTTCTGACACTTGTTTAATTCATGTGGTTCCTATGTATCCAGCTTCTTTACTTTGCTGATTTGTTTGAATAGTCCAATATTGTTGGAATATGAACATCACACCTTGATGGATTCACTTTCACTGCAACTTTCAGCTAATCATTATCCTCCTTGGTTTCAGGTCACCTATGTGGCTCATTTTCAAGATTAAAATCACCAGAGTGGAACTTTTCAAACCATCCACATACTTTGTGTTCATTGGCCATGTCCTTCCTAAAAACTTTGTTGATCTCTCAAGCTGTGTGTACTGCATTGGGTCCACAATGGAACTCATACTCAAAAATAACACTAATTTTTGACTTATCCATGGTTTCACAAAAATTTCTCTAAAAGAAGCTTTGAAAGATAACCCCAAGCCAAATCATACATTTGAAAAAATGAAGATGTACCTTCACAATAAAAATAAAACAACTGTCAAAGTAAAATGTCAGAGATATCAACTGTCAAACTTAATACTTAAGGAAATTAAACATTTCATACTTAATATAATTGCACCCTATCCTTCCAAGGAAATCACAGATACTACTAACACAGTTTACATCCAAAAAAATCATACTGGACTACAGTACTATATGTTCCCCAAATCAAAGCCAAAATACCCTACACAACACCATAGTTATATCTTCAGAAAAAAATCCTCAACTCCAAAAGTAAATTTAAAAGTTGGAAGAAGTGACTTCTATACCACATGCATGGATATCAGTGTAAGGACACAGGAAACACGAAAAAGCGAAGAAATATGACACCTCCAAAGAAGCTCAATAATTCTCCTGTAATAGATCTTAATTAAAAAGAAATTTTTGAGACTCCAGAAAAAGAATTCAAATGATTGATTTTAAAGAAGTTCAGTGAAATATAAGAGGATTCTAAAAAATGATACAACAAAATAAAAAAAATTTGGATATAATTGAGTGATTTAACAAAGAGATAGATATTTCAAAGAAGAACCAAATAAAAATTCTGGAACTGAAGAAATCACTGAAGGAAATACAAAACACATCTGAATGCTTCAACAATTTTTTCTTATGATATGCTAACATTTCTGTATCCTTCCAAATCCAAAGATTCTAGAAAACAGGGAAATAAATATAATTTTAAGATTCCAAATCAACAATATTTGGTTTGATGCTTAGATGTAAAGTTCTAGTGCATGATACAGATCTGGCTTCAATTCTGTCCCTTATTAATTTTTCTTCCTTAGATAATCCACAGCAGATATGTTTTTCAAGTGTTGACTGTGCTCACATCACTGCACTAGGATGTAAAGATGAGAAGGTACCAATTTTGCTTTCAAGGAGTTTATAGTGTAAAGTAAAAGGGGTAATAAGTATGATATAGTGGAAAATTAGGAAATTGTAAGCATTGTACCAAGAGTCATGTAAAAAGTCCACGGTATTTTAAAGGAAAGAATGATGACATTCATTATGAAGATTCTAGCAGTGGCATGTGGGATTGATTGGAATGAAAAGATAGGATTTGTCATATGGGTGGGGTGGGATAGTAATAGTACTGAGAGGATAAACTGCAGGGAGTGTTTAGAGAGTAGAAAGGACCCAGTTTTAACTGGAAAATATAATAGCAAATTGAGAAGTAGGGAGAGAAAATTTTGAAAAAATATATAGAGGTCATATTATGTAAGTATTTACATACCAACAGAAAGGATTTTCATTTAATTTATTGGGCAACACAGAGTCTTTGAATATTTTTGATCTAGAAAGTAGCATGGTCAGAGTTATGTATTACCGACTGCTTAGATCAAACGAGTTGGAGAAGACGATGCATACTATGGTTTTCAGTCAGGGTAATTTGGCCATAAGTGTTTTGATTGTAAGAAAGCAAAAGTCATTTAATGTACCTTATGGGAAAGAATAAAACAATTGGAAATATTGCCAAAAGGTCGCCAGGGACCAAGGAACTAAATCAATGAAAATCTTTCTCTTTTTTACTTCTTTCCTCCCTCTTATCTCCTTCCCTCTTGATATCTCTGCTTTTTTTTTTTTTTTTTAATACTTCTTGCTAGTCTTTATTTTCTGTAACTTGAATTCTTTTGTGTGTTTAGTCCTCAAGCAGTCACCCTGGCCCTTAGCTATATGCTAGTGTTCTAATTCTAAATGCTTAGCAAATAAATTAGATTGGTCTTTTGCACCCTTCTGAAGCTAGTCACATTAGGATGCCTGCAAGCCTATGGATAGCTGCTTTTGTGTCTGGCGCCTAGGTCTAAACAACAGTGCTGGGCAGAGTTGGGTGGAGTCATATGATCTAGTGTCCAATCAACTGGACCTGTGGATGAGAAGAGATTCCCTCAAAAAGAAATATGAGTGGGCAGTATATCCGTTAGTGTTCTGCCAGAGAAACAGAACCAGTAAGACTCTCTCTCTCTTATTTATGTATCTGTCTGTCATAAGGAATTGGCTTATATTATTATGGGAACTGGCTGTGTGAGTTTGTGATCCGTACAGCACACTGGAAATTCTCAAGCAGGAGTGGATGCTGTAGTCCACAGGTGGAATTACTTCCTTCTCAGAGGAAGCTCAGTTTTAGTCTTCAGGACTTCCATGTGATTAGGTGAGACTCTTTCATCTGATCAGATGTGTTGAGGATAATCTCCTTTACTTAAAGTCAATAGATGGCAGATGTTAATCTCATCTACAAAATTCCTTCACAGCAACACCTAAATTAGTGTTTCAACATCAGGGGACAATAGCCAGGCCAACTTGACACATACACCTAACCATCGCAGGCAGGTACTCCAAACCATGCCTGATCCATTGCCTACATAAGAAAAGAAGTGCATTTGTAGAAAACATGTTGAGCCTGATTTTGAACATGTAGAATTTTTAGTGTCCCTGAGTCACTGACATACTATCTTTGTGCTTTTTGTACAAAGGAATTATTCTTGATGATTTATGAGGCTCCTTTCAGTTATAAAATAATTCCTATTATTATCATGTGCAAAAGCAACAGAGATGATTATTAACAAAAGGTAATTGTTATCACAAAGAGAATACCTTGCAGAATTGACAATTTTCCCTATGTACTGCCTCTCTTGAAAAGAAACATAACAGAATGAATTAATTATGGCAAATAAATTTTACTCAATATACTATAGGTCACACACTATGTTAGCTGCTATAGCTGTGAAGTGGAATATGATCCTGAACATAAAGAAACATGACTATAATCTAATGATTATAAGCAAATTGATCATTTCAGTACAATGTGCTAAGTGGTATGAGAGAAATGTGTATAGTACTGAGGAGTGACATCTAAATCAGGCCAGGGACTAAGGAAAAACTTCTTGGGAGACGTACATTTTGAACTAAAATTGAAGGTTGGAATTTAGACAGAGAAGGTGGTCACAGGGAGGGGCAGCTGCTGGGAATAGAGAAACCTTATGAGTTTCTCTATTATGAGAAACTCTAGACTTTCTCTAATGAGAAAGTCTCTACCATTTATTCATTTGGGTGTAAACAAAATTTTATTAAAATCCCTTTGTCCATTTTCTTTTATTTTTCCTCATTGTTTTGGTTCTCTCATCTTTCAGAGTTTTCTGATTGTATTAATGTTCCCTTGGATAGCAATCATGTTCCATTTCTTCAGCATACATAATGTGAAGTTTCCAAATTGTTGCCTGACCCCAGCAATTCCAATAATTCTCGTTTATTTTTGCCGTTTTAAACACCAGTTTGAAGCAGCATTTTTATATGCTGCTACACCTACACATTGTGAAAGCTGTTTTTGAGAATGTCATTTTTTTGTTTATACAAACCTTAAATCATCCAAGAGCTTTTTCAATAAGAATTTTATCTGCTTAGCACATATTACCGTGTTGTTTTTATTTGCAGAGCTGTGAACCATTGTCAACATGCTCAGAATATCAAGATGAAGTAGATGGCAGACTTTGTGAGGTTGTGTTTGTGATTCTTTGTGCATGTGTGTGTGTGTGTGTGTGTTTTCAGTGGATTTGCCCAGGAAAGTAATGAAGAATCTCAGAGAAATATTAGTATATAGCTTTCTCCTTATTTTGTACTCACATCCTTTCTGTTTTATGTATGAAATAAGGTATGTGAAAGGCCTTTGTATAAGCAATGTATCATATTAAGGTGAAACACTATTTCTTTGCATGATATTGAAGAAATAATTTGAGCTGGGTGCCTCTTATTGCAATAGATATATACTATGGTTTGAATGTGTCCCCTCCAAAACTCAGGTGTTCAAACTTAATGGCCAATGTAACAGTATTAAGAGGTGGGCCTTTAAGGGGTGATTAGGCCCTCCCTTGTGAATGGGATTAGGTGCCATATAAAAGACCTTGATGGAGGGAGTTTGTCCCTTTTTGCCCTTCCACCTTACGGTGTGTGAAGACACAGCATCCTTTCCCTCTGGAGGAAGCAGTGTTCAAGGCGCCATCTTGGAAGTGGAGATCAGATCTTCACAGATGGTGAACCTGCCAGTGCCTTGATCTTGAACTTTACCGCCTCTAGAACTGTGAGAAATAACTTTCTATTCTTTATAAATTGCCCAGTCTGTGATATTTTGTTATGACAGCACAAAACAGATGTAACTGTTTAATATAACTCCTTTTTTCTACTTTCATGTATTTTCTTCCTTCCTTCCTTCGTTCCTTTGTTCCCTCTTTCCCGCCTTGTATCCCCCTTCTCTTCCTTCCTTCCCTTCTTCCTTCCCTTTTCATTAGTTCAATGACTCCATTTCTCCTTCTCCTCCTGCACCGTCTCTTTAATATCGGCCACATACAAGGCTACGCTGTTGGTATTATGGAGAGTTATAAAGATTTTTGAAATACTACAAATAATTAAGCACTTTTGAGTACTTATTCTGTACCAGGCACTCTTCCATGTGCTTCACATGTATTAATTAATCTTCCTGACAATTGTATGAGGCAAACACTATTATAACTTCCATTTTATAGATGAGGTTATTAAGTATTAGAGAAGTACAATAATTGTCCAAGTCCCCACAGGAGTTAAGGGGAAGAAGATTTAAACCCATATTCTTAATCACATTCTCGCTGTTTCATCCAATTAAAACCTAGTATGAAAAGTGACAGGCACAAAAATACATAAAAAATAAGATAGAAAAGAATAGGTGCCATGAGAGACATTTACACAAAGTAATACCAGAGCTCAGAGGAAGGCAGACGCTGTGGGGATGTTGGCTGGCTGTCTTCACGGGCCTTGATGGATGGGGAGGATTTTAAGAGAGAACGGTGAAGGGGACATTCCACCAAGAGGAGACGATTTGAGTTATCTCAGTTGGATGGGCCACTGAGGACACAAATGGGAACAGTCAGGGTAGAGCCTGGAAGGGCAAGTGAGAGCCATATTGTGAGAGGCCTTAAACACAAGCAGAGAAGTTGGCATTTAACATGTCAGTCCTGGAGGAAGATAGCTGGAGGTTTTGAGCAGAAGTGTGACATGCTCAAGGCAGTGGTTTGTGAAAAATCCTGTGTTAACCATTCTGTAGAATGAATTGGCATGGGTGAGTTCAGCATCTGGGAGATGGGTTAAAAGTTTGGTAAGAGGCCAGGCGCCGTGGTTCACACCTATAATCCTAGCACTCTGGGAGGCTGAGGTGGGAGGATTGCTGAAGATCAGGAGTTTGGGACCAGCCAGAGCAAGAGTGAGACCCTGTTTCTACTATAAATAGAAAGAAGTTAGCTAAACAACTATAAAAATAATAGAAAAAATTAGCTGGGCATGGTGGCACATGCCTGTAGTCCCAGTTACCTGGGAGGCTGAGGCAGGAGGATCACTTGAACCCAGGAGTTTGAGGTTGCTGTGAGCTAGGCTGATGCCACAGCACTCTAGCCCAGGCAAACAGAATGAGACTCAGTCTCAAAAAAAAAAAAAGTTTGGTAAGAAAGACTAAAGACTTGAATTCAAGTATTGGCTTTGGGAATGAAAAGAGGAGAAATATAGAACAGAATAAGAGGCCCTATATATGCACATTAGGACTCAGTGACCACTTGGAGGGATAATAAGGTCTCTGTGGTTTCTAACATGGGCAGTACAGGTTTGGGAGAATGGTGATGCCATTCATCTACACAGGAAGGCAGGTTTGTGAGAAGCAGAGTGGAGATACATTCATGTTTCAACATACAAGTATCCAAGGAAATGTTCCACTATTAATAGGACATAAATATATAAAGTCAAGGGTGAAGACTGAGCACCGAGGCTCTTAATACTCAGCCAGAGTGTTTGGTTTCTCCTCTTTCCCCTCTCTGTGTTCTTTCCCCGCCATTTGGAAAGTTTCCCAATTCCTGAACTGATGGCTCGCCATTTATCTCCTCCTTCCAATTTCTCCATTGTCACAACCAAATTCATGAAATTACACATCTTACTTGTTTATGTCTGCATGGTGCTGAATCTTTGCTTATAAAAATATGCATTTCTGTTGGCATTTAGCAAAAAATAAAAGCAAACCCTCAGCTAAAACAAAACAAAACAGAAAAAATAAACACATAACCTTTGAGCAAGAAAAACAGGGAAGCCATGCAAAATAAACCCTACAGAAACCAAGCAGAAACTACTAAAGAAATGACGCTGCCTACATTTGTCTCCATGGATTTTATCTCAGGTTCTTCTAATGAAAACCTGAGTGTAGGCCTTTTACAATTACCTGCAGAATCTGTGGTCAACAGATTAGATTGGATTAAAAAAAAATAAAACCCACAAACTCTTGAGTAAGGGAGAGCAGAAGGGTTTGGTTTTCTGGACTGGACAAATAGAAATTCCTTAACTGTGTGAAGAGAGAAAATAATGATTAGCCAAAGTGGTAACAATGAAACACTGTTTTAAAAGTTATACTACATACTGCAATTTCAGGATGCTTAACAATTAACTTTATTTTATCATATTACTCTAATCTCATCATCTGTCAGCTAATGGCATTATTAGAAAGAAAAGTATTTTTTTTTAAATTCTCTCAATCTATAAGATTTTTAGTAAAATTACTTCCCAGCAGTATTTTGTTGAAAATCATAGTTAGTGAACAGATGAAGATCAAGTTATTTTGTTCAATTAATGTGATTTATTTTGATATCAGTTTTGAGATGTCACTAGGCATTCTGTCTTTGATTTTTTCCTAGATATGCTATAAGTCAGAACTAAGTCTGTGCCCTTCAGATTTCTTTCTGGTGTTTTGTGAATTGCCTGCTTTCCATCTGCTTGTGTCTTTCACAGCTGTCTACATGTAACTCACCTGATCTTATTCTGTGTGCCTCTATAGCAAGTGTGTCTACGGGATCATGTTACCCATAGGTTCAAACTTCTGAATTCACTCTTGGAACCCTCTGTTTTTATCTATGAACTTCTCAAGGATGGGGACTCTTGTTTTTAATCATGTCACCTTCCTCCTCCTTCTAATATCTCTGCTTTTCAAACTCAGGGCAAGTATCACTGCTTCTGGGGTGACCTCCCTGACCTCCTTTCTTCTCTAGATGAGTTAGGCAGGAACTCTCATAACACTTCATGCTTATGAATCTCAACATTTATTATAATCCTCTCTCTCCTTGAGTTCAAGGTCTGGGCCATTCAGTTTTTTTTATCTTTAGGGCTTCAAATTGTTTCAGCACATAGTAGATTCCTTAGTAAAGACCTGTGGAATGAAAAACAAAGAAACCATATGAAGCCATTTATTCGTATCTGTTAAAAAAGAAGTAGGCTTTGAAAAATGGACTCAGATATTGCTATTGATATAGTTACAAATTAAGTCATTTTCAGCCTCCTCCCCACTCCCCTTCCTAAGACATCTTGCCACACACCAGTCCACTCCTTTGGCACCAGTGCCTTCGTGGCACCTTTGGGCATTGCTTGAGGCCCAGAAATTGTCCATGGTGCACCATGTCTGAGATTGGAGGTGGAAAGGAGTTAAAACTTCTTTGGGTTTCTGCAGCCATGGAGGCAGCTGACCAGGGCAGGCTCCTTCAGAATGACTTCTTAGAGCAGCAGAAGATAAAAATAGGCTTCTATTTATACTTTATTTATTCAATAATATCTATTAAAAACACATGCTGGCCGGGCGTGGTGGCTCACACCTGTAATCCTAGCACTCTGGGAGGCCGAGGCAGGCAGATTGTTCGAGGTCAGGAGTTTGAAACCAGCCTGAGCAAGAGCAAGACCCCGTCTCTACTATAAATAGAAAGAAATTAATTGGCCAACTAATATATATAGAAAAAATGAGCCGGGCATGGTGGCACATGCCTGTAGTCCCAGCTATTTGGGAGGCTGAGGCAGCAGGATCGCTTGAGCCCAGGAGTTTGAGGTTGCTGTGAGCTAGGCTGACTCCACGGCACTCACTCTAGCCTGGGCAACAAAGCGAGGCTCTGTCTCAAAAAAAAAAAAAAAAAAATACATGCTATCCCAGACTCTATTTCAGGCAATGATGTAATCATATGCAAATTTCTGTGTGTGTGTTTGATTTCTGGATATTCAGGATTATATCATAAATAAAACACCCAACATAACATTCTCCATTTTCTCAAATAAGAACACTACAACTTGACCTATATGGAGACATTCTGTATTTCTGTATAATAGAAGATATTTTCTCTTTCCTTTTTTTTTGAATACAACTACACTGTTATGTTCTATGGTTCGATGTTCTTATTTTCTCTGATGGGCCATAAACATCTGCTGTAATTTCAGATGCAATGTAAAACCCATGGGCATATCAGAAACTTTTTTCAGGACAAAATTACCAACATTTCTCATATAACTGAGGTAGAAATATTTTATGGTGGAAATCTGCCAGAACTGCCATTGCATCATTGGAATAATGTTCTGTTTGCAAACCGGATAGTTTGTCTTAGGAGCCATTTATTTTAAGTCTACAAATACATTAGAAAATTTTCTCTCCTTTTGAAACTAACATGACTAAATATTATTGCTTGCTCTCTTTCTTCAAAAGAAAATTTTCCACTTAATCAAACCCAAATATCTTCTCTGAGTTTTGGGAAAAATAAAAGTCTGCCTTTCCTTAAAACACCATAATTTTCACTCTGTCTCCGCTTCTTTCCTTTCCATTAAATTAGCCTTTTCCTATATGTCTTACTCCTTTTTTTGAAAGATGGTTTCCTCCTATGTCACTTTCCTGGCAAATGCTAGGCCAAAATTTCAACACTTCTATATAGGAAAAACCAGCAGCAACAAACCATAGACTCTAAGAGAAGTTATCATTAAGCACTGGCCTGAGAGTCAGGGAAATGTAAATCAAAATGACCTCACCTGTTAGAATGGCTATTATCAAAAAGACAAAGGATAACGAGTATTGGGGAGGATGTGGAGAGAAGGGAACACTTACACATTATTGGTGGAAATGTAAATTAGTACAGCCATTATGGAAAACAATATGGAGGTTCCTTGAAATATGCCATATAATCCACCAACTCTACTATTGAGTACATATCCAAATGAAATGAAATCAGTATGTCAAAGAGATATCTGCACTCTCACATTGCAACAGCACTATTTGCAACACCACTATTTGTAATATTTACAATATGGAATCAACATAAGTGTCAATGGGTGAATGAATGGATAAAAGGTATGTATACACAATGGAATACTATTCAACCATAAAAAAGAATGAAATCCTGTCATTTGTCACAACATGGATGAACCTGGAGGGGATTATGTTAAGTGAAATAAGCCAGACACAGACAAAAACCCCATGATCTCACTTGCATGTAGAATCTAAAAAAGTTGATCTCATAGAGGTAGAGAGTAGACTGCTGGTTACCAGTGGTTGGGGTTGGTAGGACAAAAGGAGAATGGGGAGATTGGTCAAAGGATATCTAGGCATACTGGAGCGAACTCGAGGGATCAGTTTCAGGCAACAGCAATAACACAAATAATACAATAAAGCAAGCTGCATAAATTTTTTGTTTCTCAGTGCATATAAAAATTATGTTTATACTATACTGTAGTTTAGTAAGTATGCAATAGCATTATTCTTAAAAAAATACCCTAATTAAAAAATACCTTACTTCTAAAAAATGTTAAAGATCATCTCAGCCTTCAGTGAGTCATAATCATTTTGCTGATGGAGGGTCTTGCCTTGACATTGATGGCTGTGAGTGATCAGGGTGGTGGTTGGTGAAGGCTGGGGTGGTTCTGACAATCTTAAAATAAAGCAACAATGAAGTTTGCCATATCAAGTGACTCTTCCTTTTATAAAGATATCTCTGTAGCATGCAATACTGTTTGTTAACATTTTACTCACAGTAGAACTTTCAAAATTGGAGTCAATCCTCTCAAACACTGTCACAGCTTTATCAGCTAAGTTTGTGTAATACTCTAAATCCTTTGTTGTCATTTTAACAATGTTCACAGATTCTTCCCCAGGAGTAGATTCCATCTCAAGAAACTACCTCCTTTGCTTTTCCACAAGAAGCAATTCCTCATCCATTCAACTTTTGTCATGAGATTGCAGCAATTCAGCAATTTAATCTCCAAGCTCCATTTCTATATCTAGTTCTCTTGCTCCATTTCTAAATCTAGTTCTATTTCCACCACATTCACAATTACTTCCTCCACTGATGTCTTGAACCCCTCAAAGTCATCCAGGAGGGCTGGAATCAACTTCTTTCAAAATTCTGTTAATGTTGATATTTTGACATCCTCCCATGAATCACAAACATTCTTAATGGCATCTAGAATAGTGAATCCTTTCCAGAAGGTTTTTGATTTACTTTGCTCAGATTCAGCAGAGGAATTACTATCTATGGCAGCTATAGCCGTATAAAAGATATTTCTTGAATAATAAGGCTTGAAATTTGAAATGACTCCTTGATCTATGGGCTACAGAATGAATGTTGTGTTAGCAGGCATAACAACTACATTAATCTCTGTCTACAGCTCCATCAGAGCTCTTGAGTGGCTAGGTGCATTGTCAATGAGCAGTAATATTTATAAAGGAATCTTTCTTTAGAAGTAGGTCTCAAGAGTAGGCTTAAAATATTCAGTAAACCATGCTGTTAATAGATGTGCTGTCATCTAGGCTTTGTTTCTCCATTTATGGAGCACAGGAAGAGTAGATTTAGCATAATTCTGAGGCATTAATCCAAGTATAGTAGGATATATTTGTGATTATACAGACTCTATCTTTACCTGCAAGGAGGAAATAGAGGACAATTCATAGCCAGTGAATTGAGACTGACCTGAATGTCTTCCAAAGCTGAAGTAGTGACATTGTAGTGACATTGTAGTGACACTCCAGGCAAAGTCAAAGACAGATTTCATACTACCTTTGTAAATTGGCTGATCACATTGTATAATATAACTGCCCACAGAGTGTACACAAATAACAAATCAGTTATTTCTCTAGGAAGCATCTCCAAGTAAGCATGTGTGGCTACATGATCTATCAGTGGCATCTCCCTAAATCCTTGAATTTCTCTTATTCTATCTCTTAGATGCAAGTTATCATGTTTTCTGGTGGGAGAGAAACACTCATTATTTAATTTATATCCTAAAAATAACATCCTGGCTATGTGTGGAGAATAGATCGAAAATGAGTACCAGTAAGAACATGGAGCCAGCAAGGAAGATTTTGCAAGCTAAAGACAATGGTGGCTTGCCCTGAGAGATGTGTAGATGGAGAGAAGTGGACATGTTCTGGATAAATCCAAGAGAAAGAGCTGATAGAATTTGCTAAGGGGTGGAATGTAAAAGAACAAAACAATCATGGATGAGTTCTAAATTTATGGCTTGAGCAACTCAGTATATGCCCTGAGATGTGGAAGACTGGAGGAAGGATTGAGTTAGGAGCTAACCAAAAGCCCTGTTTTGAACACAACTTTTCATAATACCTACCATGGAGCAGACCTATCTTGCTCAACCCTAGGTCTTTCCAAAAAGATTGCATTGGAGGATCCCAAAACAAATGCAATTTTAAGGTCTTCTTACTGGGTTAGCCAAATAAAACCATCAGGAATGAGAGACACAGTGAAAGAAGATCCTCTTTCTCTTCCCTTACCATTGAAAAGTATATGACACATGGACTCAAATGTGTTTAATCACTTCTTTCTAACACTGAAAACACCAGCCCTTATTCCTTGGCCCAATAAATGTCTTTGACCTTGACTCTCACTTTCATTAGCATTTTTCCTCAAGGGTGGAATGTTTTCTTAGTTGGATAGGGTGACTGGAACATTCCAATCATTATAGATACCCTTAACTTCCAATAATTGTTCAAGTGAGCTACAAATGTGCAATAATCACATTAATTTGTTCTTGGGAACAACTGGCAATAACAGCCAAAGTCGAAGATCATAATTACCAAGACCAAGCTATTTCCTACTTATGCATAATAAAAGTATTATAAGAGAAAAAGAAGATTATGTTTGTAAAAATGGTAAGGTCTGGGGTTTTCCCCTATTTCCAAGTATTTTATGGTAAATATATTCTTTTTATAATAAAACACACTATATAAAATTGTGAAAAAAATACATACACACTATATATGTGTGTGTGTATAAAAATTTGGAGGATAACCCCAAATTTGTTAATGGTAGTTAATTAAAGAGAGTAGAAATTAGGAATAATTAGGCAGGAGAAGATATTTACTTTTCACTTTATATCTTATGACATGGATTTTTCTCATCTTGAACATTTTTTATAACAAATAAAAAAAGCCCCCAATTTATAATATGCAGTGTTTTGTAGTAACAATCAAAACAAAGAAAAGAATAAAAAGAGTCAATATTGCTGATTCAAACAGCTGTGCAGGATGCACACTATACAAATCAGGGGACATCTTTCACACAATGTGATTAAGGGTCCCTGGAGTTGTACAGGGCACAACCCACAAATCCGTGCAGTTCATGGGGCACCTGGTTCTTCTGATCCTCTAAGCAAGTGACTTGCATTGAACTAAAATAAAACATGTGTAAGAGAGGAGTAAACATGTTTGATTTTAAAGAAAAAAATTTCATGAGACTTGAATGAGCATCATATTCCTTTTAAAGCTTTTTATAATCTATAAAAACTGAAACAAATCAAAATGTCACACATTTAAAGTTCACATATCCATAATATGCAGAATGGACACCGCAGTCATGCTTGTTGCTTCGTAGACATAACTTGTAAGAAACAGGGGAAAAACCTTCCAGATCATCCCTCTTAGCGGCTGACACTAGAGAAGGAGGACTAGGGGAAGAATTGGATACCAACGCATCCGGGGGGAAATTTACAAATAGATTCAAGCCTTCCCATCACTCCCTTTGCCTCCTCTTTTCTGCTCTCATCTCTCCCATCCTCAGATTCAGACATGGTCCTGGCCAGCACATACCAGACTCGAAGGTGGGCACCTTGGTGGTGGGGAGTGTGTGTGTGTGTGTGTGTGAGACATGGAAGGTGTATTTAGTTTGAAAATTTTCCATGTAACTTTATTATTTTTCCCCCACACCCCAATTTTTGCCCTCACCCCCATTGAGAACCTTATATGTGACATGTAAAAAATAGGCCTATTTTTTTTTTTTAACAGAGTTAACTAATGACAAGGAGCTAGCAAATGATAAAGCTGGAATTTTGACCCACCGGCCCTGAGTTCTTGGGTCACTTCACTATGTTATTTCATTTTGACTCTGGAATAAAGTAAATTAAACTGTGACTTTTCCATCTTTGTATACCACAAATCATAACATCCTTCATCGAAGACAAAAGGATAACACCTTGCTAGTGGTATTTCACTAATAGCTCCCATTTAGATTACCTGATTTGAAAAAGACTGGGTGGCCTTGAAATTTTCAAAGGAAGGATAAAATTTGTTCCATAAACCTTTTATTTTAGGAAAGATTCTTTCCATTTTTAAAAAATACATTGTTAATTTAATGTTAAGAAAATGGCATAGAACAAATATACAATTTAGGATTAAACTATATATTTATTTTCACAATGTAATCTTGTTTGGAGGGTTGGTATCCAGAGGCAGTAGGAAAATGACTTGTTTTTGAACCAATATGCCAATGCCATATATACAGTGGTTCCCAGCGTTTTTGGCACCAGGGACTGGTTTCATGTAAGATAATTGTTCAGGGTAATTTAAGCACATTACATTTATTACATTTGCAGACACTCCCCAGTGCTAGCATCACCACCTCAACTCCACCTCAGATCACCAGGCATTAGATTCTTATCAGGAACAGCAACCTAGATCCCTCACATGTGCAGTTTATAGTAGGGTTTGTGCTCCTGTGAAAATCGAATGCCACTGCTGATGTGACAGGAGGCAGAGCTCAGGCAGTGATGTGAGTGATGGGAAGCAGCTGTAAATACAGATGAAGCTTTGCTCGCTTGCCCAGTGCTTGCCTCCTGCTGTGTGGCCCGTTGTTTGGGGACTGTAGCCATGTAAACACAAGGCTTTGGTTAATACTCAGATCTAGGTAGAAGTTAAATATGCAATTAGCTCTGTTTTATCTTTTCCACCCAAATAAACAGTTTAAACAGTTGACGTTACATTTGTATACTAAAGAGGATCTTTAGGAAGTACTTTTAAGTATTTTGTTGCTTGGGATCACTGTGTTCTTTGTTCTCCTCTAAAGACTGGGCATTATTTTATTAATATCACCGGGGGAACAGGGTAATAGGGAATGATGGCAGATTAGGAGGAAAAAAGGAGCAAAGAAAAATAGGACAAGGGAAGAAAAGAGAAAAAGGAAGTGAATGAGAAAGTCAGAGAAAAGAAATAAGCAGGGAGGTGGATGTAGGATAGACCCCAAATTCAAGATAAACTGGGGCGGAATACAGGACCAAAAAATGAAGAAACACAATGGTCCCCTATCCTATTCTGTGACAAAAAGCTATGTGGAAATAGGGGAAAAAATGTTTCTGACCCATTTAACTTTTCAAAAAAGAAGGGCTAGTGCTAATGGAATCTTGGACTACTGAAGCATTTAAACATAAGTTCTAGAGCAAAGCTTCCCTATTATTAACATCTTATTATTATCATCTTCTAACATCCTCATGACTCTGTCTCTAATTGCTTGTGCTGTGGAATCTGAAAGAGCTCTGTATCCTTAAGAAGTCTTTCAAACGCACCATTTGTAACATAAAAGCCTGTTGCAGGAAAATAAACAATATTTTAATTTCAGCTTTGGTAGCTGACGCTTCAGATTTTCCCCACTGAGTGAGGCAACATTAACAACACCATTTCTATATGTTTATTTATACTCTCTGTCTGGAGGGCTCAGCCAAAGTGCCACTTTTTTATTAAAACTTTCCCCGATCTTTCCTTTTGCAAAGGGAATTTTATCTTCCCCTATATTCACAGCATTTTATCCTGATTATGATGCCCTCTGCTATTATTATAATTATGGATTTGTTGTATCTATTCTATGACCATCCACGTCTGATTTATTTACATACGACCTAGAGGTGGTAGCATATGTAGAAACTCAACAATATTCATTATGGAATAATTGAATGAATTCTTAGTTTCACCAGATGAAAGCAGGAGAGAATTTATTGGCATCCATTTAAAAAGCCACTGTTGTTCATATAAAATTTAGCTTATAGAAGGTATATTTTTTGCCTTTTCGTTTATGTGTGTGTGCACGCAGGCATGCATGACTATTTCGTATAGCTTTATTTGATTTATAAAGATTGAGTAATTTAAAATTCAGGTCAAAATATTTCCGTGATGCCAGCCTGCCTTTTCAAGGGAGATATACTTTTGCTGCTCAAAGTGAAAATTTCTAAATGTCTGTATCTTGTGAGAAATGAGAAAGTGCTTCCTTAAGGTAGTTTATTTTTCTTTTTGCTGGTAATATAACAAAATGGTTAAGATCTTAGGCTCTGGAGTAAGACAGAAGGGTTGAAATTTCCACTCTGCCTCTTTGGATTACCCAACTTCTATAATCTTAATTTCTTATTTGCAAACTTGGGAAAATATTCATGATTACTTTATAGGATTGTTCTGAGGATTCAATGAGATGTAAAGTACTAAGCAAAGTACCTGGACTAGAGAAAACACTATGTTAATGTTAGCTATAATGACATCAATAGAACTCTGTTTCTAATTTCCACTTTTCTGGAAACTTCTTCTTTCCACCTTAATACATATGGTTACTTCCATGTTTCTTCAATGTATCCTTAGTCTTTGGTCATAGTCAATTAGCTTAGAAATTAACTTTATCCTAAGCTAGGTCAATATGAGTTTCTTCTTTGGGAATGTGTATTTGAGACCAAGAGAATTATTTTTTTTCTCATGTAGAGTTGCTAGCTCTATAATGTAGACATGGGAGGTATCATATAGATTTTGCATATCACCTAGAGAACAAGAGAAAGTTAGTCTTCAGCAAGAAAAAGAAAAAACAAAATGGCAGCTTGCTGGGCCGTGGCTAAAGGTGGTAGATTGAATGTACATATTAACCTCACTCTTTCCTGAAACCCTCAATGAACATTGTAAGGAAATCAAAAGAAGGCATAAGTAGCCAGGTGCAGTATGCACCTGTAGTTCCAGCTACTTGGGAGGCTGAGGCTTACGGATTGCTTGAGTTCAGAGCCCAGAAGTTTGAAGCCAGCCAAGGAAACATAATGAGACTCTGTCTCAAAAAACAAAGGGGGGGGGGGAGGACGAAGAAAAAGAGGACATAAATACATATAAAAATACACAAGAGAGAAAGGAAAATAGAACTTTCACTTCTAGAACAAGTTGGAGGAGGTGCATTTCTTCTTATTCCTCCCACTAAGTATACTTAGCTAAACACTCTGAACATTATATATAAAACATTCCAAGAAGGCTTCGAAAGGTAGAGAGAAGACAGAATGGCTTGGTATCTTGGGACCCTAGGTAAGATACAGCACTGAGTTTCCTGAGCTTTCTTTTTGCCTCATACATGCTCATATTTTTGTGTGCTCAAGAGACCAGCAACCCAGAAATGGGAATGGTCAGACAAAAAGAAAAATCTAAGAAAAGCCTGTTCTCTTTAGGTAAAACCAAAAGAGAGGTAGCATGCCAATACAGAAAAGTTATAGACAATAACCACTCTAGTATAAGCAAACATCATAGAAATAGTATGGCCCCTCCTGCATCTCCAACAGCAAAGGTGCAGTGGGAAGCCTAGAATTCACCCTTGACCAGCTGTAATGAAGTCCCTCCCCTGCTTGGTGTGTTTTCTAGAAGGCCAAGAAGGAGCTGACACTTTAATCTCTGACTGGCAGTATCCGTAGAGCCTGGACTTTCATTCTCACGAAGAAGTAACAAGCTACGCCTCCTCTCCCCACTGTGGTAATGTTAGCAAAGGCTGACTGGGAGGCTGAGATTTTGTCACCCTCCTTTCAGGGGTGACAAGGCCCCCCTCCATGGAGTCATCAGAGACTTAATGAGGAGCCAGAACTCCCATCTATACCCAGTGGCAACAAGGAACCCTTCTCCCTGCTCCCCAGGTATAAATTAAGGCTGAGTGGGGAACTCTGGACTTCTACATTTCTATCCCCACCTGGCAGTAATGTGGTGTAAGGCCTCAAATTAAGGCCTGATATTGTGTTGCCTCAATATTTGGTGAAACCAGAAGGGTCTTATCTGGTCTAACCACAAGTTCCCCTTCCCACTATTATTCCCCTGAAGATAAGGTCCCCTAGCCAAACAATCCCCCTTATCAAGTGGATCAGGTGCGGTTCCTGCTTATCTCTGAGTTGTGAGTTTCAGTTTCCTGCCAGCTTATGGAATTATTCAAGGAAGCCAATCATATCCTTTCACAGGAACCAAAGGGCATCTCACCCTTTTGATACTACCAAGCTTTCCCACTATACTCCCTCATTGTTCAATCTGATCTTGAATGGAACTCCCCACCCCATGACCTGGTGTGGAGTGGTGTGTGGTGTCTGCGAGTCCTTCTTCGCTGGGCTGTGAGTATATGTGATTTACAAATTGCCGCCAGTCTCCTTTGCCCAATGTTGAGTGTCATGTGCTTAGCCATCTCTATAGCTCTAGAGCAGACATCCCTCCCTTACCAATGAGGTGAATGGGAAGTCATTAAGACAGGAACAAAAACAGAATCATCCTACCTCCACTGGAGCAGTGTAAAAACAAAACAAAACAAAACAAAACAAAATCCCCCAAAAACAGTTAAAACTAAAAGTTTAACTGAGATCCGAAGTCTCATAACATAACACACAGATGTCCAAGTTTCTATGAAAAGCAACTCATCATTCCAAAAACCAGGAAGATTGCAAATGGAATGAAAAAGACAATCTGTAAATGCCAACACTGTGATAATACAGATGTTAGAATGACCTGATTGGATTTTAAAGCAGCCATCATAAAAATGCTTCAGCAAATACAAACATACTTAAAACAAATAAAAAAACCCAGAAAATCTATGACAGCAGCCTGTGTGGTGGTAGCTGGTGACTCTACTGAGCAGAGCTACCCTGCTGAGTCCTGTAGCTTGAGAATAAATTTTATTTTAAGCCAAAAAAAAAAAACCATAGAAAATCTAAACAAAAAAATAAATAAAATTATAAATAAAATTATAAAAATAAAAATTAAATAAAATTATAAATAAAATTATAAAATCTAAACAAAAAATAAATAAAATTATTTATTTATAAATTAAATTATAAAATAAATAAAATTATATATATTTATATATAAAATATATATAATTTTATATAATAAAATAATAAATAAAATTATAATTAAATAAAATTATAAACAAAAAATAAATATAATTATAAAATAAAAATTATAAAAATAAATAAAATTATAAAATTATTAAAATAAATAAAATTATGGAAGTTTTAGAACTGAAAAAAAGAACAATAAACAAAATAAAAACTCAATGAATGGGTTTCACAACAGAATGGAGAGAATCAGTGAACCGATTGATAGAATAATAAAAACTACTCAATCTGAACAACAGGGAAAAAGATACTTTAAAAAAAGAACATGCTCTCAGGGAACTGGACCTCACACCCTATACAAAAATTAATGGAGAGTGGATCATCTATTTAAATGTGAAATGTAAAACTCTAAACCTTTTAGAAGAAAGAATAGGAAAAATATTCAGGACTTAGGACTTGGTGAAGAGTTCTTAGAATTGACACTGAAAACATGATACATAGATGAAAAAAATTGAGACATTTTACTTCATCAAAAAGGCCTTGTTAAGAGAGTGAAAAACAAGGTATGGATTGAGAGAAGTTAATATGTATTAACTTAAGTTAATACATATTACATATCCAGCAAAGGACTCGTATCTAGAATACATAAGGAATTTCCAAAATAAGTTCTTGCTGCTAGGACCTGACAATATTTTAATTTAAATTCATTCATTTGAGATGTTTAGATTATAAAGCATTCTGATTCTAAACTGAAAGAATGTTTTAGAGTTAAATAAATCATGGAAATGTTTGGGAAATTTAGACACAATTGGATTTTCTTAATCATACATCTGGAAGGATTAAGATGCTTAAGCTCTTACTAAACACACACTTATAAACTAAATAATTTTGAGTGTGAGATCAATTAGATTAATGGAACTAATTATCTGTTATACACTATTCTCAAATATTTATAATAATTGCATGCATAAGATCAAAGAATTTTTAAAATTAGAATATTAAAGATCCTATTCAAAGTTTCATTTATGATGCCAATTTTGTGTCTGTCTATATATAATTGTTTGTCTATAGCCCACTTGTATAACTGAATAGTTCTGTATTGTATTTAGAATAAAATATTTTTTTCCTTGCCTTTAGTCTAATACATGGAAAAACCAAAGATCACAAAGACGAGATACAAAATTAGATTGCTCTCTATCTCTCATTACAAATAAACCGTGTAAGTTCTCTAACTTAAAATTTTCACATCAACTAGTGAAAACAGTTCATTTTACACTACAGGAAGACTTGATCTTAAGGAATCTACAGCAAAATATAAACTTCTCGTCTATTCAAAATACATTATTGTACATTAAACATTGTGAATAACTAGAAAAACGATTTTCAGGCCTCCTTTGAGTCTTTGGTTGGTTAAGATGCACATCGAAATTTGAAACAGTTTCCAAAATCACACAAGAAGTAAGTGGCAGAATGGGAATTGGGATCCTGTCTAACTTACTCCAGATTGGAGATCTTAACCACTTTGCTACATATAAAAGAAAACCTACAAATTGAATCCTAAACATCTCCAGAGGAGATTTTCCACTGGCCCCTTTTCATTAAGGCAAAGCAGCTACATCTTGTCTTTCCCTGATTTCTTCTAGTGCAGAGTAAAAACAACAATAATAGCACTGCTCTGTTTTATTTACGAGTCTTATAGGTGATATCCTGCCCTTCAAATGGTTGTGTCAACTCTGTTTTGTGACAGCATGTTAAATGCAGCTTTTCCTGCTGTCTTTGATATTACTCATAAGCCCTCAAAGCCAAAAAGAAGGACCTCTAAGTCATAAAGTGAGAAAGGAGTTAGATCACATATATGATACAAGACATGCAGGATGATTGGGAATCTTGTTTTGTCAAACTCCGCTTGTCGGCCACATCCAAGTTCCATAAGACAGATTGAGGAGGCTCTCTTTTTTCCCAAGAGAAGCATACAGAATTCTAACTTAGAGGGAGAATAAATATTAATAAACAGACCTGCTAACAAGGTGGCTTTGAGTGGGCTGATAGAATTAAATAGATGCACAAGGGTGGGGGGTTAATACCCAGTGTCCCTGCCCCCAAACTCAAAGGTGTCATGAAGTTGAGAATAATGACGTCACATGTGCATGCCACGAAGGTATAAAAAGGTTTATTATTCACCTATGAGGCTTTCTGGGGGGAGTGGGGAAGGCATCTAAGTTGGTCCAAAATAGCTTGAATGAAAGGAGAAGTAGGTAGCTTTGGTTTTTATTGTGATCGAGGGGTGGGAGGCAGGGTTTTTGTAGTTTGAACTTGCTACATATGCTAAAAGAGAGAACTTGGACTTTCTTATAAGTTTGCCTAGAAGTGGGCCAAGATGAGAGGGGAAAGGGGGGAAGGGAGAGGGGAAGGACTTGAAAATTGTCAATAGGCAGACATCAAAAATGGAGTCAGACTCTTTAAGATGATAATAGCATGTCTCCTCAATTTTATACGTTGAAAGTTAAAAAGTATTTTGCATTCCAGGTGATTGATCTGAGAGTGTACTTTGAAGAAAAAAGAAAAGTTTATAATGTAAAATTATAGCCCCTGGAAAGAACCTGGAGTTCTTGGATGGTATTATAGTAATAAAGGCTTGGTATTTCAGATTGAAGAGACAATTTGTATAACAAAGTCTTCCTTATATTAGAAAGAATTTTAATATTGTTATACACTTACCTTTTAATTTTTTACTACTTCACTATTTTTAACAAGTCTTATTATTTAAATTAAGGTACTTTCTATACAGCTCAAATTTCTTAAAACAGGGCCCAGAGCACTTACTAATTACTCACCACAGGCTTTCTAGAGTGTTTACTACTCTCATTGTTGGCCCTCTCACACAAAGTGCTTTTGCTAAAACTGTCACAGACAAAAGAAGTTGGAATTTTAAATTTAAAAGGTCTCATTTGTAATTTAAATCTATGACTAAATTAAAGTAAGAGAAATAATAATGTGATTAGAAATAGATGATGGGAAACTAGAAAAAACAAATGATAACTGTGAACATTGTTTTTTTAGTTTTTTTTTTTTAAGCACTATCAAAAAACTCAAACTGTGAACATTTTAAAGACAGATTTAATGTATTTTCTGACTGGCTTTTAAAAAAAGTATACTGATGGAATTTTAGGTAATTAGCATGTTATGTTTTAGAGTAAGTGACAGAAAACTATAGCCTACAGGCCAAATCCAGCCCCACTGCCTGTTTTTGTACAGTTCACAAGCTGTACAAAACGATGGCTTTTGCATTTTTAAATGGTTACATTTTATTTTTATTTATTTATTTTTTTTAAGTTTTTTTTTTTTTATTTCAGCATATTATGGGGGTACAAATGTTAAGGTTACGTATATTGCCCATGCCCCCCTTCCACCCACCCAACACCCGATAAATGTTATTCCTATATGTGCACTTAAGTGTTGATCAGTTAATACCAATTTGCTGGTGCGTACATGTGGTGCTTGTTTTTCCATTCTTGAGATACCTCACTTAGTAGAATGGGTTCAAGCTCTAGCCAGGAAAATACAAGAGGTGCTATGTCACCATTGTTTCTTAAAGCTGAATAGTTTTACATTTTAAATGGTTATGTTAGGCTTAAAGAATCCACCCTTCCCAAACTTCCATCCAAACCTCCTATAAAACCTGCTGCTCTCCCCTTCCTATGCATGTATTAGGCAGGTAGCCTTTGCCAGACCCCGACGGAGATAAAGGAATGGAATACAAGATGAGAACTTACTTTCCTTGTCTCTCCTGATGAGTAGGATGCTTATCCCTCTCGTTGTTTGAAAAGAATTTATTACAGTGGCTGTTCTGGCCCCGTTGCTCAGTCCCCCCACCCCCCAAAAAACTTTGATAAAACCAAAGGCTCTCCTTTCTCAGGGTGGATGCCTTTTTCCGGCCTCCACTCATCTGCATCCAGATGCTCAAAATAAACAGCATTTTGCTACACATGAGCCTTCATGTGTCTTTCTCTCGGCTCTGGACCTAACTATCTAAGTAGCTTTATAATATCCTTGATTTTTGCTTCTTATTCTGTAAAGTCCAAAATATTTGCTATCTTGCTCTTTACAGAAATAAGATTTGCTAGCCTCAATTTAGGGGATAGATTCAAATCAGTGTGGGGGTAAGGGGAAATTTCCCTTTTCCCTGAAAGTTCTCTGAAAGATCAACTCATAATTAAGGCAGATTAATAAGAGAAAGAGATTTATTTACCACTTGTACATGGGGAGAATCACAGAGTGATTTCCCAGTATCCCAATGGGGTCCAGAAATTTACATACACTTCTTTTGGAGGGGAGAAGGAGATGGGGAATATAAGTAATATTGTTTAGAGTGAATAAATCCTTGCTAGGGAGGATAAATGGATGGGGGAAAGAGATTGACTTGTAAATGATTCTCTTTGCAAATTAAATTAACTTGAGAGACAGGTATTATATTTAAAACAATTTGGGCCAGGTCTACTTGCAATATATTGAGATAACCGGGAGGGAAAGGGAAATCAATTGTTCTTTTTGATGGGTCTGTCTAGTTTATGCAGATAGAGGAAGAGCGCCTTCCAAGGCCTGTTGATCTCTAAGGGCCTTTAATTCAAAATACTCTTTATTCCAGGGAGTCACATTTGGGGGTGAGGTTTCCTGAGCTCCATCATCAGCAATCCTAATGGGCTCAAATTTTGAGAAATAAGCAAAATAGTCAGAATTTGTAAAACAAAATAATGAAGAGGACTAATCTATTTGAGGGTAGCATGTGTGTTTAGGACCTTGTCTTATAGTATATGAACATTATAATCTTGGCATTATCTTTTAGAGGATTAGAGTGGGCCATGCAAAGAATCCCACAGTTGGCTTTTTACTATTGTGGCCTAGGTCTATGAGATCTTTGCAATTTGGTACCTTTTATCACAGTTGATTATTACCATAGAAGTGGGTCTTCATGAGGAGGTCTTGAATCAAAGAAGTCAGGATCTCAGCAAAGTTGTGGGACAACAAGACTTCACAAGAGTGGCACGTTGGGTTGCATAGATGAATTTAGCATGAATCCTGTTGCAGTTTGACCATATGTGCTGGCCCTGAGGGGGTGAAGAAAGATGCTGGTGGGCTACAGAGGTCCTGTTGGGAAGGGGAAGCTGAAACAAGGATGTGACTAGGGCAGAGAAATGTTTACTGTTTTCCAAATACAACATAACTGAGTTTTGCTTGTGCCAGACGGCATAGTAAGAGGCTGATGCATATCCTGAATAGGTAGCATTGGACCTGTTGCCCAAATTCCATTCTGTGTTTAGCACCAAAGAGGAACTTGTGTAGGAACCCACCTTAGATTCATGTGCTTCTCCACGGGCCGAAAAAAATTGCTCTTATTAATTGGTTCACATTGGCTCCACTTGAAGAACTCTTTCCAACAAGACAGGTTTCTTAGATATCAACATTTCTTTAGCAAGATGTAATTTTTTTAGCAATGCAAAAACAGTCAATATGGCACAGGGCTAAACATACCTTCTCACACCAGAATCTAGTTGCTTTAAAACTAGATAATGTACCATTTAATTCACATTCACTACTGAAGTGCCAAAGGAAATGAAAATTGAGAGGTTTGAATGTATATAAAAGAAAGGTATCCCAAATCAACTAGTGACTATACTTGCTACCATTGCAAATTGCTAAACTTTGCAAGAAGGAAGCAATTTCTCAAATGTCATTGTCTGAAAAAACAAAGAGAATGGTTTTTCTCCAGATCTAATAAATTTATCATATTAAACATAACTTTTTTTTTCTAAAAGATTTTTTCAAAATCATTCTGTGTTTGCAGTTCATGGGTTCTGAACAACTGGCACAGGCTGACCATTTTCTCTGTCTTCCTGCAGTTGGAACACTGAGTCTACACCTTGGTTTGAGGTTACCCTAGGTGTTAGGTTTTGGCAGCAGTGTTTAGTCTGGGATAATTATTTTAGGGTCTGAAGAATGATTCGTTTTCTAAATGTCACGCACATGGGTCACTGTTGAGACAATTTCTTCTTTCCCATTAACTCCTTTCTGTAAAAGTGAGTTTCTTGAGAGATGTGACATTGAATTGATGTCACTTCCGAGACCTCTTCCAATCAGAGACAGTTCAGGTTGCAGGTCCTCAAAAACTCCATCAAGATCTCTAAAACATATCTGAGAGACTGAGCAGAATTAAAATCTGAGGAGTAAGAAACATATATATAATTCATTTGAACCTTATCTCGCAAGGCCAAGAGAATTTGATTTCTAACTTTAATTCCTCTAACTTTAACTTGCAAATGGAATTTATGTTTGAAGTTTAAATTTCCCCTGAGAATTTTATAGTGGGATTAGTTTACTTGCAAATTTGAGATATCTCTGTAATACTGAAAATGTATTTTTAGAGTGATTTAATGTTATCATTTGCTTTCATTGCAGAACCTTGAATAGATTATGATGGATAATATTATGTGCATAATTTGAGGTGCGAGTCCCATGTCTCACCTCAGACTGCAGAGTGAACTTTTGGCTTTGGGCACGGAGTGGCTTAGAAATTAATTAAGTTAATTTTCTGTTCATACCCATTTCAGAGGCTTCTGGGAAAAATCTGTGCAGCCCACTAGCAGTCCTAGGAAAGTACTCAAAAAGAACAATGGTTGGTCTCAGGTATAGCAGATCAGTTTGTATTTATTGCTGATCTCATCCACAAGGGAAAAATTACAGGCTTTGCACATTATAGACTTAATGATTGAGCTCAATAAGGAAAGAGAATGAAGAACTGGGAGATTGGAGTGTGGTGGGGGAAATTCTTCTTTCTGACTACCTTCCAATTAATGTCTACTCTATCAGCTCATGGGCTCCATCTGTCACCTTGTTCATTTCATTTAGAGGCTTGAAGTGATGTATATGGCTGCTGGATTTTGGAAGAGGAAGCAGAGTAAGTGTAGATCATACTCTTCCTCTTCCTGTCTTTGGGAGTGAGGCTGCCTCTGACTGTGTACTTACATGAGCCTCTTTTATAGCCAAAGTTTTCCAGGTTCCTCAGTGGGGAGACATTTTCTGTGCTTGGGAAGTGAATTCTATCTAATTCTAGGATTCAGTATTGGCAAGACCATTTGCCCACAAATATAGGTCACATTCTCCAACATCAGACTTATCAATAATAAAAGTGATGTGTTGGGTTATTTAACGAATAATTCTTTTCCTTTATGCCTTAGTTTGTTCAGCACCTGGGTGGGAAATGGAATATTATTCATTGGATCTTTTCAAAAACTTCAAAACTCACTATGCCAGAGCTGCTCATGATTACACATTTCTTGCCCCTACTTCTTGCTCTAGTTTATATCCTTAAATAGGGATGCATTATACCATGAATATTTGATCAATACATAATATTTGACCTGTCTCTATATGGACAAATAAATGTACCACATGTTTGACTTCTTTTTCTTTTCTCAAAATCAAAGGTGAATCAAGCTCTAGGTTCTAGTTCTTTTTAATTCATAGCCCCAATTTCTTGTTATCCATAACTGGGACCATATATGTTACTGTTCTTAAAATAATTTCAGTGATTTTTTAAATTTTAAAAGCCTAATAGGACCAAGAGTAAGAAAATTATCTTGCTGTATTTTTAAACACTATACAAACGTCATCATATAAACTGGGAAGTATGGTTTTATGCAGACTCTTTAGGCTAATAATATGATACTTCACGGACAACCTTCTGATCCTTGCTCATCACAAAAAATGGAAGTCCCTCAAATCCTCTCCTGTGTTCTGTGTTTATTGTTCTTAAGCCTACCTCCTAGCTCTGCCCTTACTCCTGAAACTACTTCTCAGTCTTTGGAATGCCGAGGGCAAAAAAATTCCCTAGGTTCTCATAGTCTTGAAATGTTACAGGCATATTAAAGATGCTCAGAGTCATTGCTAATCAAATAAGTGAAAATGGAAAAAAAGATTTATCACTCTACAGCTATTAGACATGTAACATTTAGAAACCTGGTTAGTGCCAGGGATAGGCAGACATAGGAACTCTCTTGTACTGCAGTGTAGGGGCTCACTCCAGAGAGCAATCTAGTGACATGTCATCAAAGTAAATAGAGTATACGCACATACATTGATTCAAAAATATTGTTTTTGCATATAAACCACAGAAAATTCTCACACAGTTCCATAAGGAGATATTACAGAAATATTTATTATTTTTGATGGTGGAGGATTAGAGGGTACCTAGTTATCTGTAGAAACAAACAAAAAGCTTTCCAGAAACAAGAAATAATTTAGAAGACTAAATTTAATTCTCATCAAAAAAGTGAAATAAGCACAGGTTTCTGGCCCCCTTTTTCATATAAACCCTGAACATTCTGGGAAAAACATGGGAAGGCAGATCAACACAGGGTCACACTGAAAACTGGTAAAAAACTGTAAATATCTCAAAGAGTGGCATTTAATAAATTCCAAAAAACAAAACGAAGCTCACCACCAAAAACAAACAAACAAAAAACCCCATGAGATGTCTAGACGTACTGTTAGAAAAATACAACAAAGAAAATAATTTATGCCAAAGGAAGCATCCCTAATGGAACATGCATGATGAGGGAGACTAAAACAATAACGCAGAAATTAGTGCACTATTACAAATAAAAAATAAGAATAGGTAGTTATGAAGAATTGGAAATATGGGACATGAAAAAATATACTTGTTACAATAAAAATACAAACCTGATTTGGAGAGGAGGCAACATTTGAAGAATTATGCTAAAGCATTTTCCAGAACTAAAGAAAGATGTAAGATGTAAAAACGCTCAAAAGATTCCACATCTTTGCAATTGTGAATTGTGCGGCAGTAAACATTCGAGGGCAGGTGTCTTGAAGTATTTAAAGCATGGAATAACAAACACCGCATGTACTCACTATGAATTTGGAATTAACTGATGAACACGCATGCGCATAGATGGAAGTAAATCTCAAAGGAAACGAAGCAGGGGGGAATGGGAGGAGGGGATGGGCAAAAACCTACTTAACAGATACAATGAACACTATCTGGGTGATGGGAACACTTTTAACCTTGACTCTAGCATTACAAAAGTGATCCATGTAACCAAGAACATTTGTACCTTCCATAATCCTTCGAAATAAAAAAAAAAAAAAAGAATGTGCAAAAGAGTAGATAAGAAAAAGTCACAATTGGGCACAGCAAAAATAACAAAATATTTTAAAATTTTCCATAGAAAAAAGCGTATAAGTTTCACAGAAATGAAAATTAGATATTTAATCAACAGAGATTTATAGGATGTTTATTATATGCTATGAATTTTCTAGATTCTTAGGATATTTTGTGCTTAAATACACTAAGATCCCTGCCTTCATGGAATTTATATTGAGGCAAATAGATGAAAAGACCATAAATAATAAACATAATAGCAGAGGTAACAAAAACAGAGTAAGGAGATTAGAAGTACTATGGAGAGTGGTTTGGGAGATAAGAAGATTGCAATTTTTAAATAAAATATGCTCATCAAAAGAGTCATCTATCTCTTTAGCCATTATCCTTCAAAGAGTAGCCATTATTCTGACTTTTAACAGCATAAACACATTTTTTTCCAGTTTGTGTAATTTATTTATATTTAGTGATTACATGCATATTTAGCTTGTCAGTTTGGCATGTCCAGTGCATTATTTTAAGTCTAGTGACTGGCAATTCTAGTTGCAGCTTCAGTTCCAGATGTGGTCTCATTCCTGGGGTGAATAAACCCAGACCCTGGTATTTGATACACAGCTATTGAAATATATTATTTTTCTCTCTACCAATAAACTAAGAATTCCAGAGCAACATGCTTTCACCAAGCAGGGACTGCAACATACCTTTACTATCTTGATTCAGTTCTACATCAACTCTCTGGCTCTATGCCATAATTCTGTCATGAGGGAACACGATTGCCTCTCTATTCAACAGTGCATCACTCTGCTTCACTACAGGGATAGAATTCATGCTTACAAGACTTAATTTATAGGAAGTAGCAAATACATAGATGCTTGTTAAAATGCATACATGGCAGAAAATGAAAGATAGATCCCACAAAAATTCAGAAGCTTACAACCTCAGTGATAATTCTAGAGGTTATCAGTCTGAGGACATCAGGATGTCACTTAAAAATTTTCTGCACTTACATCTCCTACTAAAGGAAAAGGAGCATAATGCTAGGTAAGAATCTTGAAAGTAATACAAACAGCATTTGGTTTTCTTCTCCAATCTGCAATGCTGTGCATTTTGAGTGAGTCTAGGAGCAAGAGAAGACTCTCAAATTGGTCCAGGCAGAAATGCAAGCATCTCAGTCCTTTGGCTCTGATGAGAAAGCACATCCAGTCATGCTCAAAGTATCTTCAGCTTACTAGGATGCTGTTTGGAGCTTCTAACAAATTTCTACAGGAGAATCACAGGATAGTCTTTTAAGATTTTGAGGCAAAGCCATGACTGCTTTGGCAAATTACTATTTTGCTTTTGTGAACCAGATTCGGCCTGCTTTGAACACCTGGTAGAGAACACCAAATGGTTACCTGAATCGAGCTGAATATTATATGGTCTATCAGGCTGTAGAATTGGCAATACCAGCAAATTTCCATCATCAAGAGGTAGAAGTACAAATGAGATTGGGTGTAAGGTGGTATGGAGGTACAAATAAATTACATGATAAACCTGTTCAAATTCTCAAGACACATGCACTGTCACTTCCTAATAAGCACCCCAAGTAATATTTCCTAGACCCCAAGTAATATTTCCTATGAGCATATATATGATGGAAGAAGATATCTCATAAAATGGATTTGCTTTTCCTGCCTGTCATGTTTTTTCTAGCAACATCATTGTTAAACTCCGTGAACAGTTCATTCACCATATGGTGTCCCACACAGTACTACTTCTGTTTAAGAAAATCACTGTACAGGAAAAAATAAAAAAGAGATAATGGGCTTTCCATAATATTAATTCACCTTACTGTGTATCAGTTATGGTCTTCGAAAATAGATTAGTTTATCAATTGAAGACATTGAAGTCTATTGAAAAAATGCTTTGCAAAGTTACAATCTTATTCTCCAGAAGTATGTCATATCTTCTGAATGAAGACAAAATACTTAGTCTTCTCTAGGAACTAAGGGGTAGCAGTGGGATGATTCCTTTCACTTTACGCTTAATTACTAACTTGAAATATATTTGCTCCTCACTCTTAAGACCCTCAAGGGGTCTTAAGTTCCCAGGGGATAAATGCTCCCATCAGAGGAAATAACAGAGACTCCACTGAGTTGGGAAGTTGTCATATAGCAAACCTTGAAAAGTGTTGAAGTTAAAGAAACATCCAATAGGGAGCAGAATAATGAAGTTATAAAAATACTAATTACAGTCTGTGTCCAGGTACAAAGACCAAGACTGAATAAGACAACTGTTTCTTCTTGATGTAGTAAGTATTTATAAGTATTAATCGGTTCCCTTTATTTGTTATTTTTCCCTATATTTTATATAAGTGTATTATTAAGTTCATTATTTAATCACTCCAAATATATTTAGACACAATTGTGACTGAGATAAAGGAGCAAAACGCAGCACCAGAGAAGAATATAATGACTGACAGGATAGTACATTTCCCCAAAGGAGAGGATAGTTGCATTTTTATTTGTATATATGTATTATGTTACATAGGAACAGTTATCGTTTATTCCCTTATTTACTCATTTGTTATTTTTTTTCTTATTGAACACCTACTATATGCCAGGTACAATTTCAGGCACCGGAGGTATTACAGTTAGCAAAATATAAGTATTACATTCATGGCTCTACACCCTAGTGGGGAAAGAAGACAAAAAATACCATAAATAAGGAAAATGAGTGGTGTGCTAGCATAATGCTGAGTTCTATATAAGGTAGAAAAGAAGGATCGGGAATTCCAGAGTGAGGGACGTTGTTGAGGATTCAATTCAAGAAAGTTGAGCAGGAAAGACCTCATTGATTTGGTGACATTTTGAAGTACCATATACTGTAGGACATGAGGGAAGGAGTCATGCAGTTATCAAAAAAAGACATCCTGGGTGTGGGGGGGTGGGCATCAGGACCATGAGGTAGGAATGTGCTTGACATATTGAAGGAACTACTAGGAGGCTGGCATGGCTGGAAAAAATGATGTGTGTGTTGGGGGTAGGGAGGCATGCAAGGGAATTAGAGAATTCAAAGGGAGCCAGATTGCCACTTGTTAGTCACTCTGATGGCCCTGGATTTAAATTGGAAGGAGAAAGAGAATTTCAAGCAATGGGTTTATTGCTATTGTTGAAAGCTGATAATGGGAAGAATGACACTGAGGGAAGAATCATGGTGGATAGCATTGAGTGACTCACTCAACATCTTCTCAATTACATTCTATTGAGATTTTTGCACATGAAAAGGCTGCAATCCACGCTTTCTCACTAAGGTTTTCTTATAGCTCTGCTTTTGGGAGGAGTTTAGTTTCTGCAAATCAGACGCATTTGTGCAAGGATTGAATCTGTAACTGTTTTATGTAGGGAGACAGTGTCGCCATCGGTGATCATCGAAGATTGAGCAGGTGCTGTACTACTCTACAGACATCAGCCATGGCAATAGCTTCCTGACCCCCAGATTGAAGGTAAGGCAGAATAGTATAAGAGCCAACAGTTCTGTTCGTCTGTTGATACCTTTTTGATGCCTTTTTCATCAGGTTGTGGTTTTCATCAGAAAACAGTTCTAGCTATGAAATCCTGACCTCCAGATCACAGCTAAAGTAGTGGGCTTGTGAAGGCAACAGTTGGAAGTAACTCTGCCTAGTCCATTTTCTGTTTTTATCACAGAATAGCAGAGATTGGGTAATTTATAACAAAAAGAAATTTATTTCTCACTGTTCTGGAGGCTAGTAAGTCATCAGTGTTGGCATCTGATGAGGACCTTAGTACTGTGTCATAGTATGGCTGAAGTGCAAAAGAGCACACAAGACAGAGAGGAAATTGGATCAAATTCATCCTTTTAAATTGTGAGCCCACTCCTGTGATAACTAACACATTCACAATAATTACATTAATCCATTCATGAGAGTTGGAGCCCTCCTGGCTTAATCATCTCCTAAAGGCCCCATCTCTTAATAGTGTTATAATGGCAATTAAATGTCAACATGAGTTTTGGAGGGGACATTCAAACAATAACAACTACTGTTCTTGAAGAGCAGTTACCTTGGCAAAGCAGTTCTCTGATGTGGTTCTAGTTATTCTTGGGAACCTATCCTAGAATCAACTCCTTCAACTCTTTTTTTTTTTTTTAATTTCAGCATATTATGGGGATACAGATTTTAAGGTTTCAATAAATGCCCTTTCCCCCCCTCCCCCCACAAGTCTGAGTTTCCAGCATGACCATTCCCCAGATGCTGCACATCTCACTCATTATGTATGTATATACCCACCCCCCTCCCCCCTTCCCCCTGCCCAATACCCTATTACTGTAGTACCTATGTGTCCACTTAGGTGCTGCTCAGTTAATACCAGTTTGCTGGTGAATATATGTGGTGCTTGTTTTTCCATTCTTGGGATACTTCACTTAGTAGTATGGGTTCCAGCTCTAACCAGGAAAATATAAGATGTGCTATATCACCGTTGTT